>AZIM01006643.1:54074-64904 GCA_000516915.1 Ophiophagus hannah | reverse complement strand
ATCCTGGTTTAGTGGCCATAAAAGCCAGAATCACTGTGATAGTTTTTGCCAAGACAGAAGAAACAGCCACTGAGAAGACAATGCCAAAAGTTGTTTGTCGGAGGAGACATATAAATCTTCCTGGTTGGCCAATGAAAAGCAGTGCCGAAAGGAAACAGAGCAGCAGAGCAACAAGGAGTGTGTAGGTCAAGTCCCGGTTGTTGGCTATGACGATGGGAGTGTTGTGATGCCTCATAAATACTCCAAGCACAAGAACAGTAGACAAAGAAAAAGAATTTGCAAGACAGGCTAAACTGATCCCTAAAGGTTCTTCATAAGTCAAGAAACTAATACTTTTGGGAATACAAAAATCACGTTTCTTGTTTGGATAAAATTTGTCATTACATCTAGAACATTCATTTCTGTCTGAAAAAAGAGGAAAGAAGAGATGATATTCTTATACAGGTTGTATATATCTGTTCAGCATGATGTATATTATCACACTGTGATCATAAAACTAATTTATGATTATAAATGTATAATCATTAGTATTTATAGTGCTTATAAAATAATTTTAACCAAGATTTCTGCTAAATTTAATTGGCAAACAAGTTTTATTAAATTAAATACAATTTGACTTTTTAAATTAACAAAATAAATTAACAATATCTATCTATCTATCTACCTACCTACCTACTACCTACCTATCATCTATCATCTGAAAAATGGAATTATAAAATGATGCTCCTGGTAAATCATGAAAAATATTTCCTTTATCTTCTTTCAGTGTACAAGGAATATAAATCTTACTGAATTTAATAAAAGCTTTAATATATGATCTATAAAGGTATTCTCTGCAAAAGTGAATTCACCTCTTAAGGGTGAAGATTTGATAACTTAATTTCATCGTCATTACTATCAAAAGTAATGATCAATTTATGGTAGAATGTTCTAGTAAGCAGAAATGATTCATTTACCAGTTTAGAAAATCTCTTGTCTATATTCTAGATCCCAGACCAGGTTGAATTTAATGAAAGTATATTAGTTAGTAGATGAACATCCCTTACCATTTTCAGTTGAAACCCTCCCCTCTGGGCATGGAATGCAGTCATAACAGCAAAATGGCTCTCCTTCCTTCAATTTTTTGCTGGAACCAGGGTAACAACTCTTGCTGCAGACAGAGATGGGTATCACCTGGAAATTAAAGAAGAAACTTATACATATGGGTGCTTTTTAGTCTATCATTTGAAATGATGAGAGTATGTCATGGGACCTTCCCAGTTTAGGAATAGGAATAATAGTCTGGGAAAGATGTTTATATTGTAAAAGCATAATGCTAGCATAAAGTTCAGTTAAATATACTTCTTTCTTTATTAAACAAGTGCAATCATGAGTTCTGAAAAGAGAGAGAGAACGAGAGAAAAAAACAGAACTTCTTAGGATAAATGAAGCATGGGTCCACAATGGATCATGGAAATGAAACACATTTTATTATGAGGGCTGGAAATGAGACAAATTTTATTATGAGGAAATAATACCCCACTTAGTTTCACCTAAAAATTGTTAGTGTGTCATAATTATGCTACAAATAATCAGTTATATTGCTGACATATATAAGTTCCTTATCTGACATCACCTTATGTAAGAATTTACTATTGTCCAATACAATGAATTTACATATAACATTATTTATTACATATAAAATTATTATTATTATATATTGTGATACTCCATGTTGAATCAGAATCAAGGATAATAATTAAATCCTACCTGATTAAACCAGCTGTGCCATGTAATCATCTCATTATTGATGGTTAATACTTGATCTGGGGGAGCTGAATGGTCCACACTTCCAACTTTCATACGAAGAAATGAATTGTTTGGGAAAGCAATCAAGTTGATAATATCGAATCCAGCTGCTAGAATCCTATTCTGATCAAAGGAAACCTGTTCCCCAGCACCATTGTTAAAAGCAACACTTCTCAGAAAGTAGTGGAGCTAAATTGAAAAGAAATATGCAACTGGTTGGAGAGACTAAATGTCCTGTCTCCTTGCTGATAATTTTCAAGAATAGAAAAGTAGATATTTTGTTGCATTCTAGGCATATTTTCTCACTGTGTTGTAATTAAAGGGAAGATGGAGTCAAAGTTAGAAATTAAAAGGACCAATAGGAGAACCCTGGTTATTTTTGGTGAAAAATGATACAGAACTAAGGGAATTAATGCTCCTCTAATTTACCTCCAATAGCTTGTTTTATAGAAAAAACTTGTTATAAATATAATATAATTATATATATATTAACTTCTAGAGTCAGGCAATTATAAAGACATAGAGAAACAGATTTATTCCCATGTGAGGAAAATAAACTTTTTAAAACGATAATTATGAGTTAACTAACATAAGTAGAGATCCAGCAAAAATCAATGGACAATAATAATATAATAATAATTAAGGTAAAATTATAAATAGTTAAAGAAGCACAATACTCTGACTGAAGCATGATTTTTTTCCTTCTAGGACATGGGAAGACAGTCAAAATACAGGTTCATGGTTGCTATCAAACTTTCATAGTATTTTTACAAGTAAGAATTACCTGCCAGGAATCATCACTATGAAGCTTCCTTCCTATTCTGTCCAAAATTGATCTCTCAATATTTCTGGAAGAGGACAGAGCATGTAATGCATGAGCTATGGCATGAATAGCATTGTAGATGCTGTAGCTGTGGCCAGTCATGTCCATTTCAAAAAAGGGTCCAGGAAGATTAACCAAATTCTCTTTACCATTGCAAATGTTCTCATCCACATCACTCATAACAACATTTGGGAATACACAGTCAAAGACTTCTTGCCAGAACTGTTTGATAAATCCATCTTTCTTTGCACTGAAGGGATTTTGTTTTTCAGCAAATAACGTGAACTTTGGTAGAGTAGTAGAATGCATTGTGAAGGAAAGGGCACCATTGATTATTTTGATATCCCAAGTTCGTTGAACAGAGATTAAACTGAACTCCATCTGTGCTGTCATTATCCAAACAATGCCTTTTGGTTTACTTCTCACCTCTTCTATATTAGGAATATACTGCAGCCATAACAAATAGCCCATAGCAAAGGATTCTCCATTGAACACCAGTGCATTAACCTTACTCCCCATGACATGTTCATATATTTTTGCCCCCTGCTTAAGCATGCCATCAAGTCCACTGAAATCAGTTAGTTTGTGAAATTGTTCAATGAAAGAAACACAAACCCCTTTTTTGGAAAAAAGAGGAATTATACTTTCAACAAATTTTTCTCCCTGATCATTGTCCATAATAAGGATCCCAATCCATGTCCAGTTAAAATGCAGGAGCAGAGAGACAATTCCGTTATGCTGAAGTTCTTCTGGGGGAACCATCTGATAAAAGGAAAGGCCTGGGGTTTTGTCATTCATTACTGGAGCAGAGCCATAAATGAGCTAGAGAAAAATAGAAAAAGAACATAAGAGAAACATCTAAATAACACTTTCATAGCAGTAAACACATATATTTTGAAATAATCTTATAGGTACCTTCAATTAGCAAAAATAATTAAGACCAGTATTTCCACTGTAAATTATTTTAATCATAGGTTTTATTGATCTTGATTGTACAATATTTTTTGCTTGGGTTGTTAAACAAATCTTCACAGTTATGAAGTGAATCCAGCTCCGCAATTTTTTTTTTTTGGCTGTTTTTTTAAAAATAGAAATTGGCAAAAAGGGTTGCAAATTATGAGCATCTGTCCACAGGATGCTGTAAATGGTAGCCAAGTGTCAAGTGCCTAAATTGAAATCACATGACCATAAGGGGGATGTTATGATCATAAGTGAGGGTACAGATTGCAAGTCACTTTTTTTGAAGCCACTGTAATTTGAACAGTCATCAAATGTACGGGCAAAAGCTGAGGACTACCTTTCTACCAACCTCTTAAAACATCCTTGACTACCTCATTGAGATGAGAATTTCCGGAATTTTTAATCCTGGAATTTCTAGTTCTGGAAGGCATAACATTCTGATAAGTGTTGGAATTTGTTGAATTACATTTCAATGATGCTCCATCTCTGAAGGAATTACTTATATGAATTCATCTAAAATCAAGCAGCAGATTCATAGATGATGGGCAATTGTTTTTTCATATTATCAAAATATTGAATGATTGGATATAATCCTTGTTTTTCTATATGCATGGATATACTTAGTAGTTTTTCCTATATACACAAATGAACAATATGGTTTGCACATTGATCTAAAATTTTAAATGGTTAAATTTCCAACAGTTGAAGTGAAACTAAGTTACTTCAGGGAGAGTCACAGATTATTAATATTTGCAGTTTTCAGTAAAATTAGTTTTGTTGAAACATCTTTTGCTATATAAGAATACAAATGTAACTTTATGAATATATGTCTAGTCACATAACTAATCACAATGCATTTGAATGGGTGAAAGTTTGTCATGGGCACCTTCCTTATTTAGGGATAGCAATAATAATTTAGAAAATGTTTTTTCTCTGTAAAGCAGCAGTGTAAAGCTTAGTTAAATATAATTGTTTGAAGATTAAACAAGTGCAGTCATAAATTAGGAAAAGAGAAAGTAATCTTGGCAGTGGTGTCATTCTTTCATAGTTGTTACATGAACTGAGATTTGAGTCCACCAATACTTTGACAGTATTCTGGATATTTTCTATCTACTTGGAAATAATTATTTATTATTGTGCAAATAAATTTTACAGATATTAAAATATTAATTTTTACAAAGCAATTAATTTCTAACAAACTTTTTTATATGCAGAGCTAGATTCATCTAGTTTAAAGGAAACAAGACCTATGGCTGATTTCTAATGGAATTTAACACTGAAAAACATTGCAGATTACACTAATCACTTGCAGATTGGTTCCTTTAATGGCAGTGTGTTTTAATTTATTGAGGATTAAGTTTTGAGATTGATTTAAATTCTATCACATTCCATTCCATTGGCTGAGTTCACACAACATGCTCAATACTAAGATTAGGTTAAAAGGTAAAGGTAAAGATTCCTCTTGCAGATACATGCTAGTTGTTTCCGGCTCTAGGGGGCGGTGCTCACATCTGTTACAAAGCCGAAGAGCCAACGCTGTCCAAAGATGTCTCCATGGTCATGTCGCTGGCATGACTAAATACCGAAGGTGCACGGAACACTGTTACCTTCCCACCAAAGGGGTCCCTATTTTTCTACTTGTCTTTTTAAATGCTTTCAAACTGTTAGGTTTACAGAAGCTGGGACAAGTAATGGGAGCTCACTCTGTTACACAGTGCTAGGAATTCGAACCACCGAACTGCTGATCTTTCTGATAGACAAGCTCAGCGTCATAGCCACTGAGCTACCGCATCCAGCAAATTTCAAATACACTGTTTTTGAACAATGATGCATCAAGATAAATAAACCAGCTAATTATGTAATATGATGGCATAGTTTATGCAATTACTAAGAAAATGGTTGGGTTTTTTTTAAAGAAATCACTGATCCATAAATATTTGCACACCATTTTATTCTAATCCATGAGAATTAAATCACTGAACCAGCTACCAAGTTTGGATCCATTCATGAAAAAAGAACATCTGAATTATTTATTTGAATATACATTTATCTGAATATACGTAACACTAAAAAGATCAAGCTCTGTTGTAAAAGCAGGACACTGAAAATAGAATGATCTTTGCATGCAAGAATGTCCAGTTTACCTGTGGAATCTTATAGATATCCAACAGAATTGCCACATGGAGGGAGATTTCAGCATCCAGTCCTCCAATAACAGCTATGACTTTATTCTGCTTGTTACATAAGTAGTTGGGGACCAGTCTTTCAGTTGCTGATAGAAGTAACATGGTGGCTTGATAGGTCCTTTGAGCATTGTCATAGCTATCATAAATATAGAAGCCCAGGGTGAAATTGGGTAAGATTTGTGGGTTTTCATTGATCTCCTTTACTGCAAATGCCAAAGCCAGGATGTGTTGGTAATTCTTAGGAACTCCACTACAATTAGAGTAGTACTGCATATCAGAAGGATATTCTACCAGCTCTTACATTCTAATAAATAGTTGCAGTTAACAGGCCACCCCCATCATTCCATTTTTTGAATACAAAAAACTAACAGCCATTAGCTTATAGAATTAATATGTAGATAAGTATCAGGGGTATATGATAAAGAATTCAACATTCATTGTTAGAACACATACATTTCTGCAGGAAAACTGCAAATAATTTTAGAACTAAAACACAGGGAATGTCTGGAATAGTATAATGTATAATGTGACTTTCAAAAAAAAAGACAGTCATCTGGCAAAGAACCTTGCAGACAGCCCTTATTGTTAATTGGAATAGAAATCCTGTTTGAAGCAGTTGTGTTTTTATTAGATATTACACAGCTTAATGTATCTATGTATAAAAATGCAAAAGAGCTCTAAATCAGCATCCCTCCTCAAGCTTTCTCCCCCACAGTATTGCCCAGGCTGTGTAGCAATGGCTAAAAATAGAAGCCCACATGTAGTACTTAGCTGTAAGAAGTTTGCTTTACATATTTCATTTTCCCCCCACACTATATGTTGCATGGGTGATAAAAAAAATTCTGCTCTTAGCATCTCCTTAATTTCATCTAGTTAATCAGCTATTTTTTCTGATGAAAATGTCATCATTAATTATTTTAGCAATCAAAAAGACAGGAAAATATAAACAAATAATAATTACATTCCTTACACAAACTGTCCAGGCAATACTGGTGGGGGATGAATTTCAAAGGTGGCTTTTTCAAAGACTGGACCAACTTCAGATGAAATTCCACCAACCATTATGTCTCCTGGATGATGATACTTATGATATGGAAGATATGGATGAAAGATGCTGCACCTATGAGTTATGCACACCACATGGGCACTTAGCACTAGCATTAAGACCAATAAAATTGTCCTCCCCATTACAAGGGCAAACGTCAAAAAAACCCCTTATTACATTTCCAAATCTCAAAGAACCTTATTCCTAGAATAAAGCCATTAGCGTTTCTGCAGTTAGCACATCCTTATTCTAAATCTTATTCCTGGTGTATCCTAGATCAGACTTGGAAATCCTTAACCATCCACAAGCTTGCCCATTTTTTTTGCAGCTCTAAATGGTATTAATAATTTAAAAGAAAGAGAGCAGGAATACCCTACATTTGTCTTTTTATTATTCTTTCTAATGGGCGCTGAAATTCAGTGGGATTTTAAGAAACAGCAGAATTAATAATAGTAATTTAGGTGGATAAACCAGAAGGTTACTATTAAGTCTGAGTTCAGTTCTCTAGGGAACATCTGAAGAAATCATGTTTTCGGAGTTGACTTATTGTTTGATGGTGATTGTGAACAAAATGATGATGCCAAGATTTGTGGGTAAGGCATTTATGAGGGTTTTTTTTTTAATGTGATATTTGAAGCTGGCTTGCTGATAATATAAGTCAGCCTTGGAATATCAAAGAAGTTAGCATGGCTTTACCTAAACTTTACATAAATATGGAACCACCAATTATACTTTATAGTATAAATATGAACAATGTCTGCTTAAAAATGAATAAAAGGCACAGATTTCTAAACTATTCAATCCAAATGATTTCTTAATTTTTTTCAAAAGTGAGCTCCAAGCAGTCATAGAGATGCACAGACCCAAAGAAAGTAGACATTTTGAGTGTTCTGATAGACCCCTTTAAGCTGAAGATTTGCCTTGAATCCTCCCATCAGAAATTATTTTTCTGATGTAGTGACGTCTTTAAACATGAAATGTGAGCTATCAGTTTTATAATTTAGGTTGATTTTTAGCCATTAAAAATAAAAATAAAATACTTTAAATTTCATTCACTGACATGCAGTTATTGCAAGCGAACAAGGATTTATCAAGGACAATAACTAAAAACTACTGACAATGACTTTTTCTGCTACTACAATTGAGGACAGGTTACTACATACTGTATAAAACATCTATAAATATATCAGAATGGTTATTGTAAACCTCAGGAGGAAGCTGAAGTCTATGGGTACTGAGATGATTCATATGCATCATTGCAGTGCATCAGACTGAACAGAATGGGGAAAAGAATACTGCAGAAAGAGGGATGTGTGTGTGTGTGTACATCTCAACAGACTGATGAAGCTAAAGCCCATTCTGTCACCCAGTAGTTTCAAACAGATGATAAACAGGAGGCCAGTCTGACTAGAGAGACCAGAAGCATTCCCCACAATGGATGTAGGAATGGATTTTTCTTCCCTATAACACAAACTGATACTGCCCATGGAGAAATGATAACAATTGCAAATCATTTACCCCACAACCCGATCTCTAGAGTCAGTCCAGTCCAGTCCAGCAGGGTATATATACATCCCCACATTGACACTGGAGTTGAGGCTATTCCCACACTCAAAACCTAAAAAGGCACATTTCCAAGATAAGATATCCCCTCTATATCTAACCAGGTTTTGGCTCTGGAGAGCAGGCTTTGGAGACAAGAAGGTGGCTGAATATTATTCTTTTGGTCTTCCAGAAGATCAAAAATTTGGTTTTGCTGGTTGGCTTATGGCTGCGAGGGAGACTTTCGCCATTGGAGGTGGTTGACAGGATAAGATCTATTCCGGTATCATCTGTCTCTTGGCTCCTGGTTTTTGCATATTTTTTAAAAATAATAATTTGCATAATCTTAAAATTTTATTTTTTTTATATTTATGATTTTATGATTTTTATGCTGCCAGATTTCCTTATTGGGGAGATGGGTGGCATACAGATTTTAAAAGCAAAATGAATAAATAATTAAATATGTGGCTCAAATCTATATTATGTTCTATCTTTAAAGAGGAATTTTATTAAAAGATCCATTGTTGGTATTTGACACTAAATAATTTTTAAAGACTTTATAAAGATGCTTTGAATCTTTGCTGAGTGTGTGAACAACATGTAGGGAAATGTTATCATGTTTGATGGATGTGTAAAAAGCCCAAAAAAATTTTGGATACAAAAACATATTAATTCAGAGAATTTTAGAGATTAAAATACAGCTAAAACCAGAGCCTTTTCTTTTGGGACTAATGGAGAAACAACTGGAAAAAGTCATTGAACTTTGTTTTTATATAAAACAAATGTAGGAAACTCAAGAAACAAACAAACAAAAAGGCACAAATCTCTCATTCTCTAAATCCTTTGAATATAAATGTAAATTTAGCTATTCAATTGGGATAGGATAGGAAACTTTGTCACCAAGTGGAAAATCATGTGACTGCAGCAGACATATGATCTTATTTCCCCTTCTACTGTTAAACAAAGTGACACAGATGCTAAGGGGAAAAATAACATGTTTGTGACTTAGAATATTACTGCTGGCTTCTCCATTAACTCTGCTTGTTTCAAGCTAGTTGCAAAGTGCCAACTGGCATTCATGTGACCGTAGGATGTGTGGATTGGTTGCAGAACTGTATTTTTCCACTGATGTAACTTTTAAGCAGTATACACAGAAACATATACAACCAGGGACACTTATACCCAGGAAGAGTAGAGATTTGCTTTCCTGGAAAAGTAAAGAGGGAGGACTCAGTAGAATGAGATTTATCCAATCAGAAGACATGGTAGCTTATACACAGAGATGAATGCCTTGGAAGCTATTGTCAGTGACTCAGTCTTAAGGATTCTCTTAAACCAGTTTAGAGTCAGCTGATATGTACAAAAGAAGATATGTACAAATAGCACATAAAGTACTCATCTGTTTTAACTTAATTTAGCAGATTGCATAACATATTTCTAATTTGAATTCAGCACTTAAAGCTATCATTAATTAAACTTTAATTTGTCAAATTTAACAAGGGGAGGGCTCAGTGCTGGCAGCACTTGTGGTTGTATATGAGTGTCTCCCCCCCCAAGTTTTATTGGATTTTTATTTTTAAATATATATCAATATCAATACATGAACAGTGTGGCCTCTGGGTATAATTCATTTTGATACAAAAAGCAATAATAATAATAATAACAACAACAACATTAATCAAACTTATATAATCCTAATATTGATATACATGATTGTTTTAGAATAGTTATTCAATATTTCAATATTCCATTTTATGCCAATGATATTACTAAACATACAAAGTAATACCATCTTTCAACCTTTAATTTTTCCATCTAATTATTACTTATATTCTATTATATAAAAATTATATCTGCTAATATCCTCCCGATTTCTTATTTCTACCTCTATTCTAACTTCTAGTCAGCCCACCATTACTAAGCTTAGTGTTAATACACATGTTTATATTAAAACGTAGTCCTTCATTATTTGGTTGTTCAAAGTCACAATATGCCATTCAGCTACCAGTATCCTATACCATCTTTCAACCTCCAATCTTTCCATTTAACTATTGCTTTATATAAAGGTGTGTACTTTTATTTCTACCTCTATTCTAGTTTTTAATCAGTCCATCATTATATTAGAAAAAAGTAAAAATAAAAATAATTCCTTTCTATCCATTATCTCTTGTTCTTTTTAATACTTCAATTCTTATTCATTTTTTTGGCTTGCCTCCCATACTCCTGTCTTGGATCTTTGCTTCTATCAGTATCTGGGTCTCCACTATTCAGTCTGGATATTTCTCCCTTCTCTATCCTCCTAAACTGCCGGTCTCCAAAGTGTCCAAAGTATCTGCCTTTCAAAAGTATCTTCCAGATTATCTGATTCCATTTTGAAATCTCTTAAAATATTTTTCCATTGATTTATTTCATCAGCCATTATTATCTTTATCATCTTCTTCTTCTCATCCTCTTGTTTTGTTTGCTGGTTTGTCTGTTCTATCTTT
>AZIM01006638.1:24530-34629 GCA_000516915.1 Ophiophagus hannah | reverse complement strand
TGTGCCTGGTGGTATCACTGCTCATTCCACGAGGAGTGCTGCAACTTCAGCAGCTTGGGCCACTCAAGCTCCTATCACTGAAATCTGTAGAGCGGCAACATGGGCCTCGCCATCTCCTTTTATTAGGCATTATAAGACTGATGTCTTTGCTTCTGCAGAAGCAGCATTTGGCAGACGAGTGTTACAACGTGTTCACTCGGATCAGGGGGGGTCTTCAAATCAGACAGAGTCCCTCCCGTAGGACAGGCCAAGCTTTGGTATGTCCCACTCTCTGGATGTTCAGAGCAGCTCAATGGAGAATGGGCGTTGGTACTTACCTGATATGCCCTTTCTTGGTGAGCTGCGACAAGCATCCAGCCCCCCCCCTGTTTTCCATCTGGAGGGGATGAATGACTTCCTGTTCCGACCAACGTTAGATTTTTATGACATTTAACTCGACCAGTTGGCGAGTGATTTCGACTCTTCATCTTCGCAAAAACTGGGGGACGTTCGAGGGAAGAGGAGGAGCAGTAAGAACGTCCTTCAGTTAAGCCCAGCCTATCAGAGCAGAGAGACTAAGCACCTCCCACTCTCTGGATGCTCATCGCAGCTCACCGAGAAAGGGCGTATCAGGTAAGTACCAACACCCATTCTTCCATTGGGAGGGTAAAGTCCTCCTAAATTATGTACCAGTTCTGTCTTTTGGACTGACCCCATCTAGAACTAAAGGAGAGTTCCCAGATTAGGGACACCTCCATACCCACAGGTACTCAGGTGGTGGTGTTGTTTTTTGATTGAGTCAAAGCTTTATTTTTCCCTATAGGCACCAGGGATACTAGGGAGGAATCTTGGCAGTATCACTTGGACATCCTACCTAGGATGGAGATCTATAGCTGGTTGTCACCAGGAGATTAAAGAAGGTTATAAAATCTTAAATGGGAATCTTGGCAGCCAGTTAGGATCCATACTTGTGCTGCTCTCCCATATATTTATATAGCTATATAACTATGCTAATAGTTATTTAGCTATATAAATATATGGGAGAGTGGAGAAAAACCCATGAGCCTCGGTGTTGTGCCTGATCAGCTGATTAATAACTTTCCTGTTTCAGAAAATTTAATAAATAGCATTTAGACGTGTGCAAAAGTTTTGATTCTGAAACATGTTAAGTTCAAAATAAGCTGATTCAACTCTTCTGGAACTGCTTCAGGTTTCAGGAAACTGTTTTAGTTTTGAAACACCTCCAGAATTATCATTTGTTTTGAATTTAAAATGGAACATTTCAAATGAAAACCATTTTATAATTTAAAAAATACTTCTGATTTCAGCCTTCTGAACACGGGCCTTTAACTGGTTGTGATTAAACCTTGTGCTCAAAGCTGACATGTAAAAAACTTGGGGAAATACCAACAGTTTGGTTCTCTGTTTGAAAGTGGAGCCTGACCATTTTCCCTTCTCAGGCAGTATTTTCAGAAAATTTTAAATTAAATCCATTTTAAATTAGATTTTAAAAAAACTACATAACTAGGTTTACAATAGTGAGATTGAGAACCTTATTCTTTTAGCTCTTAACCCTGGTTTGTCAATATTTCCAATCCTCTTAGATGTCCATTTTTTATTGTTTTACCATAATTTTTTAATGAAATTCACCATTTGGAAGATACTTAGATTTCTTCCTGCTTTATTTTTGATAAACAGTTTTTTCTTCTCTCTATATATGAGGTGTGAAAAACCAGTTCAACAGGTGAAGGTTCAATTAAACTGATTTATTGCTAAAATGCATAGAAATGCATAGAAATCTTCTCAGCTAACAGTTCTGCTTGGAGTTAAATAAGGATCAACAGAATTCAAAAAGGGGGTGTGGGTGGATATAGTTTGCTTGTGACTGGGTAAGGATTCTAGGCTGAACTCTCTTTTAACCCCAGTCTCAGGTTCTGCCACTCCTTCTCCTACATTATACTTCAATTTATTTATTTATTTTTAAATTTAAAAAAAATACTTTATTAAAGTTCAAGATATTAAAAAGTTTACAAAAAAACAAAACGTTAAAAAGCTTTACAAAAGTTTCTATAATAGAAATTATATCAACAACTTTCAATATCATTGTCTTGGCAGTACACTAAGTACCATTGTACACTTAGAATTTGAGTTTTTCCATGTTAACTATATTAATTCACAGTTCTTAATTAATATTAATAAACAAAGCTATATCATCTTCATAGGTCACTAATTCAAGTAAAAAGGGAAGAAAGGAAAAGAAACAAAAACAAACAAGAAAAAGGAATATATTAACACTTAATATATGTATATATATCTAAAACAAGCATCAAGAGTATTTGCTATAGTTTAATATTCCGTAAGTATGGGAGAAGGGAGGGAACACAATTTTGTCATTTATTATTACATATTCCTATATATTTCTACCTTGTATCTAAGTAATTGTAGATCCTACTCTGGATGTCTATCTAAATCTCACTTTTTCTTCTTTTTTCTACCAGTTCCTCAATTTCTATAACTTCTCCCTCACCCTGTCTGTTTGCTAGTATTTCAATTGTATTTCCCTTTTTTTCTTCTTTTTAAATTCCTTTTGTAACCTTTCTTTATTATACTTTACTGTCTAACCATTGGTACCAAATGTTCCAAATTAAATAATACTCTGAGTCCTCCTTATCCTTTAATTTCAACGTGAGCCTATCCATCTCTGCACATTCTAGAATTTTGTGGATTATAATGTTGTTTGATGGTGTGGTGGACATCTTCCAAGTCTGCGCCAGTGCAATTCGTGCCGCCGTTAGTACATGTATAATTCAAGTATCTAATTTAGGGGGATATTTTTCTTTAATGATTCCCAGGAGAAATAATTCCGGCTTCCACTCCAACCTACAGTGGGTAATTTCCTCTATCCATGTTTTTATCTTGGTCCAATATTTTTTAATTTCTGGGCATAGCCACCAGACGTGGAAGAAGGTACCTTGTGTTCTATTGCATTTCCAGCAGTTCGGGTTTAATTTGGGAAACATTTTTGTGAATCTGGAGGGTGCTAAATGCCATCTGTACAGCATCTTATATAGATTTTCTTTGTAGGCAACTGATTTTGTCAGAGAGATTTTTTTGCCATATTTCTTCCCAGTCATTCAACTCTATATTATGACCAAAATTTTTTACCCACACTAGTATTGCTCCTTTTACAGTTTCCTCTCCTAGATCAAGGGCTAGTAGATAGTTGTATAGTTTCAATATCATTTTTCCTTCTGGTCCCAGCAATATTTTATCTAATTGAGTTGTTTTTGTTTCAAATCCATATTCTTTTAAGTCTTTTTTTATATCTCATCTGTATTTGAAGGTACGACCACCAATCAATAGTTATTCCTTGGGTTTCTAATTCTTGAGCCGTCTTAAGTCCCCCTTGATTATCCAAAATTTGATAATATTTGAGGTTGTTTTTACTAATGTCCATGATATTTGTGTGAAACATTGCCTCCATAGTGGATAACCAACCTGGAATTTTGACATTACACTTCAATTTAAGGAGTTCTGTAAAAATCCTCATTAGGAATTTACTGGGGGGAAAACACTGTGTTAAATTAAAGATGGAGTCCACTTTCACACCAGATTGATAATTATGTGTGTGAGTCCTATCCTGAAATAGGATTTCAGTCTAGAATCTAAGCACTCAAATAGGTAGGTCTCCTAAAATTATGTTCCAAATATAATATTCTACATTATTAACATCTGGAGCATAAATTGTGATGAACTACTTTTTTCTTTCTGTTTCGTATGGTTATCTTTATTATAAACTTGATTGTAGGTTTTTTTTTTACTTTGGCTCCTATTTGCTCATTTCATTTTTAGCCTGCTTGGTCTATTTGTCTCTTAAAAGCTATTGTAGTAACATGGCACAGTTGCCTTGGACTTGGCATAAATTTCACTATTTCAGTCTGTGCATTTTCTTTTGATTATCTTCTGAGATGCTGTAATAATGCAATAACCAGAGTTATATCCCTTGATATAGCTCTTCCCTTTTGTCTCTGTAACTGGATTTACATAAGCAGAAGCTCTCCCTTGGTGTGCAGACTCCTAATAAATATGTAGAGTGCACACACATGCTTAAAAAAAAAAGTAAACTATGGGCATATGTATATAGAATTCAATATTTCATGAGTTTATTCAGACATTTGCAAGGCATATGATAAATTAGAAGCAAGGATTTATGTTTGTTTGCATATTTTTCCTGCAGATCCTCCAATATTTCAGTAAGCAAGGAGTGGTATAGTAGTACATTTTAGTACAATATTTTTATTAGGACTGTGCAGTTATTTATTTATCAAACTTGTATGCCGTTCATCTTGCCCAAAGTGATTCTGGGTTTGGATTTAATCTTTAATCTGGATTTGAAGAGCAGAAGATAATCTACATCTTGTGTGATCCCATACATCACTCCTCTTGGCAGATCAAACTCTGCCTTTCCTGGGATTACCCAAGGCAGGAAAAAAAAAGTCACGTTTGGTTTAAGGTTCTGCTGTGAGGAGCAACATGTACACCATTTTGCTGTATACAGTTGCTGCAGGTTGCTGCACAGATTACAGATTATTGTACAGAACTATTTTTAGGTTCCAAGGAGCAATAGGACACAAGTTTATTTAAAAGTATCCAACTGGAAATCAGGAGACTGTGAGTTCTAGTCCTGCTTTAGGCACAAAGCCAGTTGGTTGTCTTTGAGCCAGTCACTCTCAACCCAAAGAAGGCAGCAACACTTTCCTCAAAAGTGTTGTCAAGAAAACTGAAGGGGTTGTCCAAGCAGGTTCCAGGAGTTAAGACTGACTGAAAGGGATACTCTCCCCAATAAAAAGCAAGATGTGCAAGCATTTTAAAACTTAGCAAGTAATTGTCTTTATTTTAAATGCCACTCCATTTCCAAAGACTGCAAGACAAAAAGAAATAAAAAATAAAATCATCACAAAGTTGGTAACATAAACCAGGCCATGTTGCATCACCATTCAGATAGTAGAATCTTCATGCATCCCAACATACTTTTCTGAAGGGTAATATTTTTACATCTCTTTGAAAATACACTATCTTCTTGCAAACTGGATCCTTTTCGGCCCCACTTATTTCAGACTGTGATGGCTGCTGAGTGAAACTCCAAATGCCATTCCCAGATTTCAGAGTGAACAAGGGGATAACAACAGTTGAATTTAAGGGCAAGCTACCTTAGCTTCAGACCTGAGCAAGCTAAGGAGCTCTCATTGATCTTTGTTGGCATTCTTTGTCTCTTGCAATCTAGATCTTCAGCTTCCCTGAGGAAGCTACCTGGGACATATGATGCTAGCTCTGGACCTTCTTGCATCCATGGGAGGAACCATGGTGGATCTTTTTACCTCAGGTTTTCAGAATGTTCTCCTCATGTGTACTGCATCTTATCTCATGGCAACCAGTTTTCCTGGACCTCCAAAATATTTTTCTCTTCAAAAGCATTCTTTGGATCATTCTCTACTCTATGATCATTCAATTTTTGCAAACCTAAGTGGTAGCTGATTTCCACAGATCTGTTGCAGCTTGCAGGATTTGGCACTGCCTTATTGGGTAATCCTATAATGAGAACAGATGGCTGCCCTTCCAGTGGTCATTTATATACAGTAGTGTGACTCCCTTTCTTTTTATCGTCTCCTGCTTTTAAATCATTAAACAAAGGCGCTGTCCTTCCCCACCAATTCTGAAATTCTATGCACAAAAGAACAGATTCTCCCCTAGTAACTGCTTTAAATGCCCTTTGAAATGTTTATTTGGGTCATGTCTCTTTGGGGAGTATTTGAAATTGTCAGAGATAAACTGCTAGAATTTTCTACCTTGTTCTTTATAATATTATTAATCAAAACAGCTTTTGCAACTTGAGAAGCTTCCTTTATATTTACTTCTGTCACCAACTGAATGATGATTGTAGCTAGGACTGTATAAATCTTGGCTGGGCTTTATAATCTGATTGGATTCTAGTTTCATCCTTCTTGTTCTGTTCCATGGAATACAATTAAGCTATTTATATAGCTATTTATATATACTGCTAGGTAAAGTAATTGTAACCAAGAGGAATGGTTGGTAACCATAAGTTCACCACAGCTTTCCCGCATCATCATTCTGATATTTTTGAAGAGGTTCTACTCATGGGATGAGTTAAGCTTTTCCTACCACTTGTCAGAATCAACATACGGTTGCTACTGGTATCTGACAATTGTTTTCTTCTTGCTCCATGAACAGCAGTTAAATCTCTAATGGTTTTAGTTACATTGGGAGACTGCCGCAGAAAAACAGTTTTACAGAAATACTTTTCCACAGTACCTTTAACTTGTCAGGGAACAGATTGTGGGAGACATATTCCTAGCATATCTGAAAAACATCTGGTTGGGAAGTTATTCCTCAGCTTATAGTTCATGTGAAAATTTTCAGGCGTATACTTTTTTAAATTATGTCTTTCTGTTTCATGTGGGAAATTCTGTGAAATTCAAGTTATACATTCAGCCAAATGTTTGGTACTTGGGTTAAAGTTTTACTTTTTTGTAGTTACGCTAAATAATCTTAAGATGCAGTGAAAATTTGAATCCATATATAGAATTAGATCATAAATATTAATATTTTATGTTTCAATTTATCATGCCATACTTCAGTACTATGTGCTTGTGTTTTAAAAATGAAAAGTCTTACTGTGATCCACAAATGATTAAACAATATCTCATTTTATTTTTGTACTGTTTATTTCTACCATAAGAAAATCTCTAGTGCCTATTTTGTAGTGCATATATATATATCTTCTGAGAAGAAAGCCTCAGAGTTAGAATTAGATGCAGAATCTGCCTATTTTAAATCGTATTTTCCCAATATTTCATGCCAGATCATATTTGGCTACAATTGTTAGTGCTGTCGCAACTGCATGGCCAATGGTAGGGACAAAAGAGTTTTCTAGTATTATATCTGGAATGATAGATAGTTATAATACTGTATGTATACACACTTTAGTGTCATTCCTATAAGATACATATTGTCTGGTAGAATTAATAATAAATAAGACATGGAAGTTGAATCAAAACAATTTTGTAGGACATCCCAAGAATAATTCATAAAGGTACTTCATATAGAATTATCAAAGGAATTTTCCCAGTCTGTGAAATAGGCATATGTCACTTTGTTTTCTGCCTAAAATAAAACAAAAAGAAGTCTATCACCTAAATCCAAATTATCCCATTAAATTAAAAAAAATATCCATGATGCTTTTTTTTCCTTTTCTTAAAATTCAGAGTTGCCATGACAGCTCACCTGGATGTCTTTTCCACATTCTAGCTTGCTAAAACAATGATTGTAACTGGATGTTGGGAAGAAAAATAAATTAAGGGAAGTCAATAAATTTCATATTGTATTTCTTAACTGGTTGATTTTATATATAGTATGTGGACCTGGTTTAAAGAGTCATGGCTGAAAGGCATAGATTCTTCTTTAAATTTCTCCACCCCAAATATGATATAATAGTTAGATTTCTGTTTTTGTTTTAATAGACATTTGTCATGCACACACACTTTCTTAGATTATTTTTAGCCCTTTGATTAATATCTTGATTCAGACATATCATTTGATATAGATGTGAATTACTGCTGATTTAAAGTATTTTTGAGTAGGCAAGTATGGACCAGAAGGACTCTGAAATGCATTCTTCAAAGGAGGCAGTGCTTCAAAGACTTCTCTCTTTTATGCTCAGGAACAGTTCAGGAAAGAAAGATTGGTTGAGCATTCCTGCCTCCTTGGTATTGTTTTCTTGAGGGCTGGCTGAAAGCCTCAAATTATGGCAGTAGCCGGAGATAAATGTGGTCAAAATATACTGATTGGGTCTCAATTTCTGCTTCTTAAAGAGAGATTGCAGCAACGCACCTTGCAAGTTTAGGGTGGAATGAGTAAGATAATTGTAATTAAATGTACATAAATGAGTGATTTACAAATGATAAATAATTAATGTCATAAAGAGAGGAGTGGGCTATGGTACTGTCTTTCCATAGGTCTACATCTTCCCTAGAGAAGTATTCCTTTTAGCAACTGGGGCAGATTAAATTGTTGGCATTAAATACTTTAGGTTAATCGTGCTCAGTAGTGTTTATTTACATATGCTTGTTTTAATTGGGAATTGAGGGATTTGTACTATTGGGAGTACTGTATTTCAAGATCCCTGAATTCATGCAGCAAAATCAATCACCGCTTGGATTTTTCTGTCTCTCAGTAGTGTCCATTGAAAGATACTCAGGTAGCTTCCATTGAGTTGAAAAACTGAATTGTTTTCTTTTTTTCCCCATTCAATCTGGCTTAAACTGTTGGCTCTCCTGAGCCAATTTACTTACAATCCACATTATCCTTATAGTTTATCAGCAGATGTTGGGCATTGCAAGGAAGAAGACCTTACAGGCTATCTGATTGTGAGGATGCAAACTAAGCATATTAACACCTTCAAAATGCCATTGGGTGGTTCTTTGCTAGTATTGTATGTCTTTCCACCTTTTGTGATGCCTGATAATAAATTAATTGTGTTTTCAAAGAACGCTGTCAAGGGAACAAAGCAATCCATGGCACCATCTGCTACCAGCATGTCTATGCGGTGGTGGGAGTTTTGCATCTCCATTATTCAGGATCATTGGCAGACCCCAGTGCTGCCAGCAGCCCTTTTCTTCAAAGATAACAGCTAGGGTATTACTGGTAGATCAGTGGGGAAAATGGCTTTGTCATGCCAAGGCTGGGGCATTACCAAGTCAGGAGTAAGCATATTGGAGCATTTTGGGAGGAATGGTGCAGGAAGAAAAAACGCAGATGAAAATGGTAAAAATTTCTGGCCATGCATTTTATGAAGACTATTAAATTATAACACTTTATTATAATAAATAGTTTCAATCTGTCCTGAAGGAACCGTTTTGAGGCTAAATGTAGGAACCATCAGAGAACAATGTTAGTATACAATTTTCATATTAAAATTATTACAAGCTTCTTTGAAAAACTTTAAATCAATGTAATGTCATAATATGAAAATATAACCTGTAGAGGATAAAATCATAATAGTCTTATGGAGAGAATATGGATACCTGCTTTTATTTTCCTCATTATTTTCCATTCATGCTGAAATTTTCTATTATCTAGCTCAGCGGACAAAATTATACAACACAATATATATTTATAATAACAATGTTTGGAAATATTTGAGAAATTGACCATAGTAACTACTTATTGACCATAGTAGCTACTATTCTCCTGAAAACAGAATTCATTTGAAAACAAATCAAATAGCTAACATGTGAATAGCTCATACTGCTCCAGTTTCAAGATCAGAACTGGGCATTTTATGGCTCCCAAAACCACATCTGACACTTTGGCTGTCCCTGTCCCACTCACTTGAGGTCAATCAGAAATTCAAAATCAGCTGTAAATAAATGTACTGCAGGGGGCAGGAGAAGAAGCCAAGTTGGGTCTGGCTGTGCACAGTCACCATGCGCTCCTTCAGTCAACTGGCAGCCGTGGGAAGATGAGAAGAGAGAGTGCTCACCTGTGGCCTGCAGCAGCTTCATGAATTGAGATGACGGAGTTTGAGGACATCAGGTTACATTGGTTCAACCCTCCATAACAGTCTCATTGACTGGCCCCTTGGGAAAATTAATTGCCCACCCCTGCCCTACATGAAGAAAAGCAGGAAGTAACCTATATTTCCTCCATAGATTCTGAAACTGAATCAAGGTAGCATTTGAAGATCCATAATCCATAATAATACTCTCTGTCTGATATAGGCAGGCTAATGTCTCCAGTTTTAAGAAGGCCATAGTTGTTTTTAAAACAACCCACATGTGCAGTGCCATCCTCCTTCACAAAGAGACAGGTCTCCTTTCCATTATTTGGAAAGAATGTGAGAAAAATCTACTGGCACTAAGTTGTCTATATATATAATAACACAAGAATTTTAATCGGTACTCTATTTTAAATGAAAAACCTATCTACAGTGGGGCAAAAAAGTATTTAGNNAGCCACCAATTGTGCAAGTTCTCCCACTTAAAAAGATGAGAGAGGCCTGTAATTGTCATCATAGGTATACCTCAACTATGAGAGACAA
>AZIM01006632.1:4957-17802 GCA_000516915.1 Ophiophagus hannah | reverse complement strand
GATTAAGAGAGAAGGTCAAAAAATGATAGAGATGAAAATTTAAGAGAGGAATATGGGAGACAAGCTAAGAAATGATTAATCCAAGCTCTAATGTGAGTAAGAGATGATGACTAAAGTGGGGGGAAAAGATTGTGATTCCACATAAATGTGTATATTATTAGCAAAGATATACAATTGTTAAATGTAATAAACATGAATATTAACATTCTATGGTAGGAAAAGAAATATGTGGAAACTGATTGACATAAAAATAATGTAGTGAAATAGAAGCAATTATATTATTATTAGAATTGTACAATTTGTTAAATGTAAATATGATGAATATTATTTTATCCATATTAAAATGTGATTAGAAAGGGACTTTTCTTTAAATATAATAGTGTCAAACTAAAAACAAAATGGGGTAATGGTTATTAGAATTATATAAATTATTAAACACTGCAAATATGACTATTAATATAGTATTTATAGTTAAGAATATAGAGACTGACACAAAAATAACATGCAGTAATATTGAATAAAATTGATAACTTTAGAGAAAGGGGAATTAATGGAATAGATACTTTTACATTATAAGGTGAATTAATAACAGGGGATTATAGAATTTCAGTGAAGGTAACTTTGAATATGATATGCTGAATAATCAAATAATATAATTTAACATAAATATGTGTATTATTAACTATATATAACTTGTTAAACATAAATATGATGATGATTTTATCTATCATTAAGTTGTAAAACGTGATTAGAAAGGGGATATTTTTAAAACATAATAGTGGTAAAATCAAAAATTAGAAAAGGGATAAATAATGGAAGATTATAATTCAATATTATTTGGTGAATTATTATTGGAATTACATAAATCTGTTAAACACTACAATTTTTTTTACAGCTAATAAGATTCTAAATGTTCATTAGGCTTTTTGGAGATGTATTGTAAAAAATATAATAATCAAATGAGTGCTAAAAAGAAAAAAGCAAGTTCTTTTTCTACATATTCTTAAGGAAACAGAAATAGAAATATTCTTTCCCTGCTCTGAAATTAATATTGGTAGGTAGCCCTGTAGAGTTAGACTGTAAACATTAAAAAATACACAATAATTTTGCATAGAAAGACCTTCCTTCCTTCCTTCCTTCCTTCNCTTCCTTCCTTCCTTCCTTCCTTTTGATTGGATTTATATTGCCGCCTATTTGTCCATGCAACTCAATATATACAAACCACATTTAAAAAGTAACACATTTAAAAAGTAACAAAAAGAATCAAATAAATTAATATAGTACAATGTAACAAAATCACCCCCCAACTCCCACCCCCCACCCCAGTGACAGCAGATCACACGAGCCATTTAATGGACTCCATCCCACTCTGGGTTCCTCAGGCCCACTGGCAGAACCAGATCTTCAGCGCCTTCCGGAAGAGTATTAGAGTGGGGCTGTTCTAATCTCTGGGGGAATGATGTTCCAGAGAGAGGGAGCAATCACAGAGAAGACCCTTCTTCTGAGTCCCACCAAGTGTATCTTCCTCAGGGATGGGACCCGTAACATTCCCTGCCTTCCCACTCTGATGGGTTGGGTAGATGTGACCGGCAAGAGACGGTCCCTCAGATAACCTGGTGCCAAGCCATGAAGGGCTTTAAAGGTGACAACCAGCACCTTGAATTGCACCCGGAAGCAAATCAGCAACCAATGCAGCTCCCGCAAGAGAGGTGAAACATGTGCACACTGGGGTCTGTACAAAACCATGTGGGCCGCTGCATTTTGCACCAACTGGAGCTTCTGGATGTTCTTCAAGGGCAGCCCCAAATAGAGAGCCTTGCAACAGTCAAGATGGGAAGTGACTAGGGCATGAGTGACTGTGAGTAGCAACCGTTGGTCCAGGAAAGGGCATAACTGGTGCACAACCCATAGTTGTGCAAAGACCGTCCTGGCCATGATTGCCACCTGCTCTTCGAGCAGGAGTCATGAGTCCAGGAAAACTCCTAGATTACAGAGGGTCTGTTTGGGAAGTGCCACCCCATCCAAGACCAAAAGTGGCAATTCTCCCTGAGCCAACAAACCACAAACCCAGATCCACAGTCTTGCAAGAATTTAGTTTCAACCCATTGCTCCCCATCCAGCCTCTTAACAGCTTCCAGGCACTGTGAAAAGGAGGACATGGCATCACTTAACTCACCACGGGCCGAGACACACAGTTGAGTATCATCAGATTATTGGTGATACCTCAGTCCATGGTGACTGTTGAACAGGAGTGGAGAGAGTACCGAGCCCTGTGGAACCCCGTAAAGCAGTGGGCAAGGGCTGGATCTCTCCCCTCCTATCAACACTGACTGAGAATGGCTGCAGAGGAAGGAAGTGAACCAGGACAACACAAGGCCTCCCACTCCCATCCCCCGAAGCTGCCCCAGAGAATACCATGGATGATAGTATTGAAAGCCACCGAGTAGAGCAAGGATGGATGCACTACCACCATCCTGCTCCCACCAGAGATCATTCAGAAATGCGATCAATGCCATTTATGTCCCAAATCCAGGCCTAAATCTGAACTGGAGGAGGGTCTAGATAATCTGTTTCATCCAGAAACCTCTGGAGCTGCTGCACAACCACCTTCTCAACAACCTTCCCCAAAAGGAGAAGTTTGGAGACAGGTTGGAAATTATCCAACTGGATGGAGTCCAGCGATAGCTTCTTAAGAAGAGGGCGGACCGCAGCCTCCTTAAAGTGCTGGGGCACTGCTCCCTCCTGTAGGGAAGCATTAATCACCACCAGAATCCACCCGCCTGTCACCTCCTGGGAAGCTTTCACAAGCCAGGAAGCACATGGGTCTAAAACACATGTGCTTGTGCACATACTCCCTAGGATCCAATCCTCTTCCTTGGGAGCAACATGGTCAAACTGTTCCCAGGTAACAGGGCAAAAACCTGCCTTAGGGGCTTCCACCAGACCAGCAACCACATCAGCATCTAACTTGGAATGAAGTTGAACAATTTTGTCTTTCAGAAAATCAGCAAATTCCTACCCTTCAGGTAGACCTCAATCTCCTCCTTCCCCAGGAAGAGGAGGCTCACCTTAAAGAGGGCTGCTGGGCAATGATCTGCAGATGCAATTAGTGTGGAGAAGTATTTATATTCTGCCGCATGAATCACCATGAGGTAGTCTGTAGTAGCAGCTCTTACCTGTGTTTGATCAAGTTTATCCCCTGTCTTCCACCAGCTGCATTCTAGCTGTCTCCTCATGCATTTCATCCCTCTCAGTTCCTCTGTATACCATGGGACACAGAGAGTTCTATGCGTGAGGAGAGGTTGCATGGGTGCAATCCTATGCAGAGCCTCAGTCACCTTCCTATTCTAAATGGTGACTAAAAGCTCAGCTAGACTGTACAGTAGATCTGCATTTATAACCCCCAGCTCCTTCTGGAACCCATCTGGACCCATGAGTCGAGGGAGGCAGACCAATTTTTGCTGTTTCCTTTCAAGTTTTTCAAAAGCTTGAGCAGGCAGCTTTACACAACACCTTGAAACTGAATTTGTCCATTCAACCTATTCTCAGATTTCTACCCTCCCCTCCTAGCAACTTTACATTGTCTTTTTAGTAGTTGCTGTGGTATATATGGCTCAAACAAAGAATGAACAGTAAACAAGTCATGTTTACTGTACATTTCTTTCATTTGCTTAAGACAATTGTGCGATCAGTATTATGCGGCAGGTGCAGCCTCTCCCATTGGGACCCTTCGGCTTTCCCCCCCAATGCAACAGTGGTGGACTGAAGTCCCTGGCAAATCTCTGAGTTCTTTCCTCGGTTGGCAAAATTTTTTGGCTTCTCCTGCTCCCAGAAGCACTCTGCCAGGCAAAAATGGGCCTCCGGGCATGCAGAGGCTGGCAGAGTTACACAAAAGCCCTGGGAGGCGTCCATGTTCCCTGTTTTTGGCCTCCCCCACCCCCAGAAGCATTCTGCCAGCAAAAATAGAGTGCACAGATGCCTCCTGGGGCCTCTACGCACCATGTTTTGGGCCTCCCCCATCCCCAGAAGCACTCTACCAGCCAAAAATGTTGGCCTTATCTTCCAGTTCCAGCCCACAAGGTTCATGAAGATAAGTGGGAGCCGGCAGGTGGGCAAGGTGATATGGGCAGGGCAGCCTCATGGTCCCTCATGGGCCAGATTAATGGCTTCAGTGGGCTGGAGTTAGGGCCATAGTTTGAGGATCCCTGATGTAGATAGTTCTAAATTGTTGAGCAGGGTTTAGAAAAATCTCAAACTCAAGTTAATACGATATGTAATTATGACATGTATAGGTGGTGCACCTTTTAGGTGACCTCTTGTCATCCACATTTAAGCCATATACAACCTACAGGTAATAACTAATTCTTTATATTATATCAGTAAACCAATTGGCAGCCATTTTAGAGGTATAATATGGTCTCATTGAGATCTTGGTTGCTGAGATCTGTATACATTAAAAGTTCTTGACAAATTTCTGTACAGACTGCATTGCAGGTATCAATCTAGAGTTTATTAGAGTGTGTGTTCATCATTTTGAATAAGGGGCACAGTGCACATGCCCATCATCTCCCAAGAAAGGGCATAGCTAAAACTTATAGAGGCATTGGAAAACCAGGGAGATTGTCTTTCATATTTTACTTTTTTAACATTTGCACCTTCTGGGTGAATTAAATTCATTCCAGACCCAGAAGATATATATATTTCTTGAAATTATGGCCTCTCTGTCTTGTCTTAATTTTGTTTTAGTTTGATGTGCCTCATCTGACATTTTATCAATTGCAAGCAGACATTCAGCAGAACCCTACACCATTAACTGAATTTGTTAGAAGAGATTGGATAAGCCTCCAACTGAACAGCATTCAAATCCAAATTTTCTGATTGCCTTTCCCAGTCACTTTCATAGAGATATTGAAATCTATTTGAGATGGAACGGAGCCCTACAACATCATCTGTTTGTAGAAACAATGCTTTTAAATGACACTACCTTAGATCTGCCTGAAAACTACTGTGAAGTGGTGTTTCTTATTTTGCATTATCCCAGGAGAGCAACAAAACAGGGCTGATTCTTAACTGAATAGCGTAGAAGATTATTGAAATATATAGAGGGTCTGGATATAAATTTAAATAAATAATAGAATTCACTAATAAGTCAGGAAGAGCTTACACAGTAACACAATTTGTCATGATCCTGAAAGATCATCCATGTGGATTTTCATGGCAATCTCACCTTTATAGAACATGTCTGGAGCCAGTTTGAAATCAGTCATAGTAATGGCCTCTCTAAAACAGATAGCAATCTACCAGCTGCTTGATTACTTTTTTGCAAAAATGGGTGGTGAGAAATTATGCTGTAATTGCATGATTTGAAGTAATCTAATGCTTCTTAACCAAAGATCTGATAACTCTCCTTTAAACATGGAGGCATCCTGTCCTTCCTTGGAGAAATATGGATGATATTAAATAAGGCCTCTCTAATAATATCTTGGGTAGGAATTACAAACCTTTGTATTACTGAACAGAAGAAAAATTAGTTACAACAGTTTTCCTAAATCCTCTGATATCACAGATTAAAATTGTTCCGGTCTAACCATATGAGACAAGCTACAGATACCTCTATGATGAACTCAGTATAAGCCATGTATATGCTAGGGGTTCCCAAATTGTTTAGCTCATCAACCCATTTATGAAGTTTTAGATTATTCATCAACTTCCAAATATTTAATAGTATTGGAAATAATAACAACAACAATGGATAATCCAATGAATCCTTGGGATCATTACAGACCACTTTCAGAACACTGGTCTAGTAGGCTAGTCTGAATGTGAGAAATTTTAAGTGACAAAAGAGTTATATCACAAGCCATTAAAAGTTTGGTAAACAGAAGGAAAATAAAGAAATAAATCACCCCTTACAATTTTAATTCAGTGGGGAATAGTTCTTCTCTATGTGATACCATGATCACTCAATTGGACTTTATGCTATGGGTTTTCGAATTCCTAGTGCCCTTGCTGTCTCTTCCATCATTTTAGCAATTGTAGATCATCTGTATATGAAAATCTTCTGAATTCTGCCCTACTATGTGAAACTGGCTTCTGTGATTCTTAGAGCATCAAGATCTTGGCATAATGCACTGCTCAGGGGAAAACATTAGATAAGCAATCTAAAAGAGTTTTTCTGTTAGAAAATCTTTGCAAGTAGAAATAGTTTAAGATGGAATAGAATGAAAGAATGTAAATTAATAATACAAAGCATTTGAATGCACACTATATAAATAGTGTAGCATTTTAATTTATAGCAATAGCCCTTAGACTTATATACCACTTCACAGTGCTTTAGAATTCTCTCTAAGTGGTTTACAGGGTTAGCATATTGTCCCCAACAACCTGGGTCCTCAGTTTTATCGACCATGGAAGGATGGGTATGCTGAATCAACCTTGAGTCTGTGGGTCTTGAATCAACCTTGAGCCTGTGGGTCTCAAACTGCCAGCAGCCTGCAATCAGCAGAAGTAGCCTGCACTACTGCATATGTTTGGCTTATACCCTGTATGAGAGCCTGTTTAGTCTAGCAGTTAAGGCACCAAGATAGAAACCAGGGTTCTGTGAGTTCCAGTCCTGCCTTAAGCATGAAAGCAGCTACATGATATTGGGACAGTTAATCTTTTTCAGCATATGACACCAGGCTTGGGGGACAAGCCAATCACTCAATTCCTATTGTAGGAAATGGATCAACCAAGGACTTAGCATTTGCAGGAAAACCCTAGGAAGAAAAATACCCTGTATTATAACATGTAAACCTTATCTTTATTAAGCTTACTCTAAAACTGTATTATATGATATAAGAAACTATATCAAGAAACCATGAAGATTTAAAAAGTGAGATGGGAGAGATGAAGGCAGAAATGTGGAAATTAGATGACAAAATGGGAACAATTTAGAAGGCGATAGACAAGACGGAACAAAAAGTAAAGGTGGTGGAGACAAAGGTTGAGCAGATGGATAAGGAGGTGGATATGATTGAGCAGAAACTGATGGGAGAAAATAGAAAGCTAGAAGTGGTTATTTCCCATCTGGAGATGGAGAGAGCTGACTTTTTTCTTAGATTTCAAAATGTGATGGAAGATAGACGTGAAGACCTACCAAAAACAATGTCAGACCTATTGGTGGAGGCACTGCAAAAAAGTGGACGAGATCTGGAGAGAAAACTATGCGAGAAGCTTTAAGCTGCCATGAGAGGTCCATATAAGATTATCTAAGAGACTCATAAGAGACAAAATATACAAAATAACGAGAGACAAGCCATTGGTTTTTAAGGGAAAAGAAATCGTGACATTAAAACAAATTCCAAGAAGAATAAGAGAGTATAGAAAGAACTATCATTTCCTGGTGGCACACTTGAACAAACATAACATCTTATTTAGGTGGCTCATCCCAGAAGGGATGCTGATATTGTGGCAGGATAAGAAGTTCAAAATAGATAGTGTAGAGAAAGCAAGAGAATTCTATGACCTCTATGTATCAGAAGAAGATCAAGCCAGCAAAGAAGAAGTTGAAAGTAGAAGCCAGGAAGAACAGCAGTCAGAAGAAAGAGAAATAGAATAAGAAGGGAACAGGAAGAAGCTGAATGACGAGAAAGAGAGGGTGTAAGAACAAGACAACAAAGAGAAGAATGAATAGACGCTAACAAGTAACATACCAAAAATAGGATGGAAGAAGAAATTAAGCTAATCTCCATTAATATCAATGGCTTAAATTCACCAACAAAAAGGAAAAAAATATTAACTAAACTACAGAAACAAAACACAGACATCATACGTCTTCAGGAAACACACATACAAAAACACTATAGTAAAGTTTTGGAATCAACAAAATTGGGAGATTTATATGTATCTTTGGCTCAACAAAAAAAAGAGGGATAGCGGTATATGTTAGAAAACAACTACAATCGAAACAAGGTTTATGCAGATGAGGAGGGCAGAATTCTAATGCTTGAAGTAATAATACATTATAAGAAAGTGTTATGCACCAAATGAAAAACAGGAGGGATTTTACCGTAAACTATATAGGAAACTCACAGAGATGGAGTATTAAAATATATGTCTGGTAGGCAATTTTAACGTAGTAGTGAACCCAAAAAAAGTTCATGTGAGTAATAGTGTAGATAAGAAGAAAAGGAAAACCTTGATGAAAGCTTTTAAGCCCCCTTCAAAAATCTTGCCAGATTGTTATCATTAATGTGAATAAGGGCTATGTAATTAACTAATGAGAATGGCTTTCATAGAGCAATTGTGACGGAGAGCCTTTTATGTAACTTTCTGTTGTGCTCCAGTTATGCGTTTCTTGGATTGTGAGCCTCTACGTCCAGTCACTCATGCTCTGTTTTCTCTCTGTTGGATTACTGCAAGACACTTTACATGGTGCTACCTTTGAAGAGTATTTGGAAGATATGACTAGTACAGAATGTAGCAGTGCAGACAGTTCTGGAGGCCCATTGGATGTCACATATGACACTCCTCTTAACACAAGCTGCCCTGGTTGCTAGTTTACTTCTGAGTCCAATTCAAGATGTTGGTTATTATCTTTAAAGCACTTTATGACATGAGTCCACGATATCTGAGGAACCATTTCACTCTCATAGGATTAGCCTGCCCCACTCATTACTCTGGATTTTGTTAGCTAAAGAATTTCAGCTGGTGAGTTCCAAGAGAAGAGCCTTTTCTATTGTGGTCCCTTTCCTTTGGAATATTCTCTCATTGTGGGGTGAGGGCCACCCCCGAATTCCTACCCTTCCAGAAGTGCCTATAAACCTGGTTCTGTTACTTTGCCTAGGGCGCTAGTGGCTGATTGGGTAGAGAAGATCTTGACTCTCAAGACTCATCATCTTGGTTTTTAACTTCTCTATTCTATCTTTTCTATTAAATTATTGTAATATTAATTGTTTTTAAGGATTTTTAAAAATCTTTTATTATATTATATTGTTAGCCAGTTAGAGTCATAGTATCTGTGAGATGGGTCTTGACATTAACAAGATACAATTTTATTTTATTCCTTTAATTATTTGGCTTCCTTTTTTTAATCTCTTTCTGTGTTTTGTAAAAAAAAATTGGTTATCCTGAAAGTGAATAGAGTGATGGATATATGCTTGAAATATATTAAAGGCAGACCACAATCTTGATCTTTCCCATTCAGATATTTCCAAAATCTCCATGAAATTTGCATCCATAAAAAAGAATGAAAATATTTCTTTTTTTTTTTCAGCCCAAAACTAAATGTACATTTTTAACTGATGCCATGATTTGAGATTCAGTGAACACTAATATCAAAGACTTAGGTGAGGTTCCTTAAGAAAACTGATAAGGAAGCTTCCTGACAATATCAGAGCTAAGATACTTTATATACTATCTTAATTGTCTTTTCAGTGCTGCAGAGAGTGAATTATTTTACAAAGCACTTTAGAGAGCATGTTCAGAAGGCTGCTACTATAAGAATGATTATTTCATCTGAAATAACTACATAGCTTCCATATTTGAGTATGAAGTGACAAGAAAGAAGGTAGCACAGATGGAGTACAGTGTTCAGAGTATTTTTGAACTCTGGATACCAACCTACTTAAGATACAATGAATGACTGAAAAGATTGATGCATGTATGTGTGTTTGGATGAGTAATTGTGTACTGTATGAAGGAAATAAAGGTGAAGTGAAAGGCAAATTACATTAATAAAAGAAGTAATGGAACATGAAAGGGTATGTAGCTGCTGTTCTTTTTCCAAAAGGAACTATTACCCCTCAAATGACAGAATTGTTAATTTCCACTTCGATTAATATTGGAAATCAATGGAAATAAATAAGGTTGCTGGTCATTAAATAAATGTTCAGCAACACTTTTTTAATGTGGTAATAACACTGTATTACTGTTTAAAACTTTGCCAGCCTGATATTTCCAGATATGTTTGACTACAAATCCCCGAATTCCTAGCCAATATAACATGTATCTGATGTCATAAATTAACTTGCTATGAAGTGTTTTATAAAAATGCACATAATCCTATATAGAAGTAAAATATATATTAATTATTATCTAGTAATCTGTACAGAGTTTAAGTTAATCCAAGGCTATTCAACAAATGCATCTTGCCCTTTTTTGTAGGTAAGCAAATAATGTACAATAGGATTTTAAAACCTTTTTTGTTTGATCATTAACTTCTCTCATATGGATCAGATTAGGTCTTGTTTCCAAGCCAAGTTTACAGAAATGACTCTTCTTCCATGGTTCTTTGAATCCTGTTGTGTACCATTGCTGAACACATCCCTAGTCAAGATTAACTATTCTAATGTTCTTTATATAGAATAATGTTTAGAAGACTGTTTGTTTGATACATTTCAAATAGTTTACTGGTGCAAAGTACAGAATTCCATGAGAGCTGTATAGAAAGATCTGACAGTTACCGCTATCATCATTTCCTAATTATTTTTATCTTAGAAGCATTGGAAATAAATTAAAATGGTGAAAGCAAGCAGATTTCCCTCTCAGTACTTTAGTTTTCATACTACATCCCTTTTGCCCCAATAGACTTTGGTAATGCCCATCAGATTGCTGCTGCATAGAGCATCAGAAATTATCTTGTTGTAGGTCCATTAAAATCTAGCATTGGATTTAGGGTCAATACCAAAAGTATAAAGTGATTTATGCCAGTACAGTGTAATGACATTGCTTAACACAATAAAGTCAAATTGGCTTTTATGAAATTGAACATTTGATAAATATTTTGAACTTCATTTATAAATTTCATCACAGATGCCAGGGCAATTTAAATGTGTAATTGAACTGGACTTTAACCTTTACAAATTAAAAGAAATTGATTCATATCTTTGTGAAAAGTGCAAATATATTTCAGTTAAGAATCATTCTTTTGCTTTATTCTAGCAACAAAAACAGCAATCTGTATAAATATCCAGAATATTTTTTGTATATTCCTTTATATAGAGAAACAATTCATTTTGCCTGATCTTTGTCTGATCTTACGCACTCGTTTGTTGTTTCTGAGAATTATGTTCAAAATATTGTTACATAAAAACTCTTCTCTGTGTAGTAAGAGTTGATTATAGCAAAGCCAGTGCTTACGATTGTAGAAACAGCCCATTACTCTTGATTGATGGCCCAATGGCTGGAAGTTCTTACCAGAAATCTACATAGTTGGAAACACCACTAGAATATTGGATTCTGATCATTAGAATAGGAATTCTTTCATTTAAACTTCAAAATATTTTCAATAGAGTAGTGAAAAATATTTTGAAGTTTAAATAAAAGAGTTCACATTCCCTTTCTGGAACTGTCTGAATAATCTGTTCTGTTTTGTAAATTGTCTTTGTATTGGATTGACAGATGCTTCCTCTGTTTTATCATTTTTATAGAATTTTTTGGCATTGGATTGTCTTCTAGGAAAATCTGTCCCTAATCTCATCTTCAGACCTTTTAACAGGGTACTTGTTCCCACTGTAACCTTGTTGCTAGCTTTCCACACCTTCTGTTTCCTTTCATCATTCCCAATATCAGAGCTTTTTCCCAGAGAGCTAGGTTATTGCATAAATGTCCACATTAAGATAATTTGGGCCTGGATATTTACACGTCTAGTGAGAATTCTGGATTGACTCATTCAGTGATCTATTGGCTTGCTTTCTTGACTGACCATGGCATTTCTTCTCCAACATGAAAGTTCAAAACATTAATACTGTTCCTGTCCTGCTTCTTCAGCGTTCATCTTTCACTTCTATAGACTGTCACAGTGAATACAACTGTGTTCCCAATTCTGATCTTTGTAGTTATTAGACACTTCACGGCCTCTGAATATCTTTGCTGAGGCCTTTGTATCTTCCACCCTGCAGCATGTTTCTTGACTGCTTGTTCCTTTACTGCAGGGGTGCAATTCAATCAGTGTAACAACCGGTTTGGTGACTGCGTGCTTTCCGTGTGCATGTACATGTGCTCCACATTTTAAAAAGCTAATACTTAGCTTCAACTGCAGCTGAAGGAAACAGCTGAGGCGTGGCAAATTGCTCTGCTGCACGAATCAGCTGTGCTGAAACAAAAAGACATAAAGCACAGGAAAGAGCAGGGATGGGGGGCGTACATGCTCATTGGAGCGAACTGGGCTCGGACCCAGCTGATCATTGGAACAAGGGGTTCACCTGAGCCAGTCCAAACTGGGAGAATCCCACCCGTGCTTTACTGTTGATGGATGATTCTAAAAGTCAGAAACTATACACTGCTTTGATATCTTCATTGTCAATTCTAAGATATAGGCAAATTTGTGTCCTATAGTAATATAATATTATGACTGATTTTTAATTGTCTGACTTGTATTTTGCTAACACTCCTTATTCAGAACTGATTGCCTATTAGCAATTCTGATTTTCATTGATGGATATTAGGAAATTTCAAATGAGGAATTAAAAAGTAAAATAGCTTCACTACCATCCAAAACAGTCTCTAAAATATAATTGTTTCACATTTAAGAATGTAAAATACAATGAATATAAATGGACTAAATTCAATCACTAAAAGAAGGAAAATATTTCATGAATTAGAGAAATTAAAGTTTGATATAATTTGCTTGCAAGAAGTACATATTAAAAAGCAACATGAATATATATTGGAAAAAAAATTAAGGAAATTGTTTACTTCATTGGCACAATATTAAAAAAGAGGTTTGGTTTTATATATTAGAGATACAATTACAGCAGAATTAATTTATACAGATGATGATGGAAGGATGTTAATGGTGGAAATAATGGATAATAATATTAAAACACTTTTAGTAGCAATATATGCTCCAAATGATAATCAAG
>AZIM01006619.1:8520-20530 GCA_000516915.1 Ophiophagus hannah | reverse complement strand
CACAAAATGAACTGTTGTAAGTCGAGGACTACCTGCATTCTAATATTAAATTGTTCATATAGGTATTTCTATATTATTTGGATTATAAATTTACTGGAAAGAAGCTGGAGAATTCAATTATTAAAATGTATCATGTTTCCTTTTCATTTATTATATTTTATTTAATTCAGAGGCACAAGTTCTTGGTCAAGTAATTTCCATTGCAACATCTGCGGTCACTACGGTAATCTCAGTTACATGTTATGAATCAAGTAATGAAGATCATCCATTACAAACTTCAGGTGACTTTAATTCCAATGATTGTAAAAATATTCAAATATTTTAATTAATTGGCTTGTATGGCTTGCTTATATTGATTTGTGCACTTTAATTTAATTTCTACATTTTTCTTTCTTGGTCTAAAAGTTGATGGATTTAAAACAGTTGCTGAAATTAAATTAACTTAGGAGATATTTTATCAACCCTAATGGTGAAGCCTTAAGAAAAATTAAATAGCATTAAAGATGTTTTAAAAAACTGAAATGCATAGTGTAGATTACAAATCACTCTTCAATTCTGAGTTTGTCTGGCTTAATTTAGGAAGCTAGAAAAAACTGTTAGTTGCCTGCTCATTTTTATATCTCTCATTTTCATTACAATTTGGCAACAGTAACTTAATCACTTATCCCTCTCACTATCCTTCTCACTAACCCTTACCAATTCTCTACCTGTGCTGTCTTTAGAATGTATTTGAAAACTGCAGTTGATTCAAAATGTATCCAGGTATTCCTGACATCGGATGTACACAATGCAGTAAGAGCCTGCATTGTGCTGCAGTTGTTAAAATAACCAGTGCAGAGGTGGTATTCAGCAGGTTNAAGTCCAGAGGTGGTATTCAGCAGGTTCTGACCAGTTCTGGAGAACCGGTAGAACTGGCAAATCCCACCTCAGCCTGGAGATTTTACAGTATCCTTCCCCTGCCATGCCCACCAAGCCATGCCACAGAACCAGTAGCAAAAAAAAATTGAATCCCACCACTGAACCAGTGCAATACTAGGCTGCATCAACAGAGGATAGAGATTCTGATTTAGATCAGAAGAAATGTAATTCTGCTCCAATGTCTGGATTGGTCAGACTGTACTTGGAATACAATTTTATTGCCACCTCACAACAAAAATGCTGAGGAACTAGAAAAAGTACAGAGAAGAGCAACAAAGATGGTAAGGGGCTTGGAGGCTAAATAGTATGAAGAGCTGTTAAAAGAACTGATTGCGTTTAGCCTGAGGAGAAAGCTAAAAAGAGACATGAGCAGCCTTTTAATACTTGAAGGCTTATCATAGGAAAGAGGGTATGTATTTCTTTTGTGTAGTGCCCAAAGGTAAATCAAGAACTGATTGGTGGAAGCTTTACAGAAAGAGATAAAGAGTAATTTCCTAACTATGATAGCTATTATGAATGAAACAGTCTGCTTCCTGAAGTTGTGGTTGTTTCATTCCTAGGCCTTTTGAAGCAAAGTTTGGAGAGCCATTTGTTTGGTATGATCTTCGAGCAGAGGACTATGATTTCATGATTTTAATTTTCTGTGCGCCTGGTGCAGAGATATTTGAAACCTTAAACACCTCTTACTGGCATCTCTATTACAGTGTCTTTTCAAATTCTTGAGTTCCCATTCTGGCTGTTTGTTTTTCCTTTTATGTTCTGTGTTTTTACCTCCCTCCATCTTTTGCTTTAGCTTAGAGCCTTCAGATGAAACTGATGAGGCAGCTTATGCAGGGTTGTTGTTGTTTTTTGAACTACTAATAACCAGATTGACCAAGACTCAATGGAAACAACGCACTGGAAATTGAATGGGTTTTTATATCAATCCTGAGAGGTCATATTCTTAATATATTCTGTTGTTTTCTGTTTATTTATTTTAAAGCCTGCTAAAGCTCCAAATTCTTTCATCAAATATTGTATATTAGTTTTCAGGTCTTGCAAAAATATAACTAAATTATTAGCAAATGCTCTCAATTTATAAATTTTCTTTTTGATATTTATACCTGTTATTTTCTCATCTTGCCTAATATCTCTATTTAAAATTTCCAAAACCAATATAAACAGCAGGGAAGATAAGGGGCAACCCTTTTGAATTTTACATGATTTGGTTAAATCTCCATTAATAATAAACTTTGCTTGCTGAGATGTATAAACTGCTTTGATCCCTTGAATAAATTTCTCCCCAAAGTCCATATCTTCCAAAACTTTAAACATAAAAATCCAATTTAAGTTGTTAAAGGCCTTATCTGCATCCAAAAATAATATCAAAAAAGCTGACTATTTATCACTGTGATATTGTAGGTATTCAATAATGTTCAAAACAGTTCTCACATTGTCTCTTAACTGTCTTTTTGGCAAAAGCCAGATCGATTTTCATGAATATGAAATCTTCTTCAATCTGTCTGCTAAAGTTGCACAAAAATTATAGTTATTATTTAATGATGAAATTGGTCTATATATTTTTTATTCCCAAGACATCTTGACCCTTCTTTGGTAATAATGCAATATTAGCTTCTTTCTAGATTTGAGGCATCTTTGTTCCCTGTAATACTCCATTCATTGTATCCTTCAGTGCCCCCAACCTTTTGTGCACCAGGGATTAGTTCTGTGTAGAGAAGTTTTTCCACAGACCAGAGGGGTGTGGTTTTGTGTGCTGCCTGCATCTCATGGATGGGGCTTCGCTTGTTTGCACAGCCCAGTTGCTGGCATGCTGCAGAGCAGTGCTGGTACGCAGACTGGGGATTGAGGACCCCTTCTTTAGTAGCTGAAGGAGCTGATCTTCAAAGCATTTATAATATTGGCTTGTAAGACTATCTGGACCTGGAGCTTTACCTAGTTTCTTAATAGTTGCCTTTTATTTAGTTTCTGCCTTCTATTCTATTACTTTTTCTTTATATTTTCAGCTTTTGCTGGGTTTCGTGACTTTTTTCTTCTTCTCGGTCTTTGATGTATATGAGGGAAATGGCTAGATGTTTACCTCACACAAGGTCTAAGAAAATAAACTCCTCTCTTTCCCAGAAGTTTTCTTGGCAAGTTTTCAAAAGTAGCTTATAATTGCCTGCTTCCTAGGGCAGGAAGAGAGTGATTGAATCCAACATCAACCAGTGGGTTTGTACCTAATATGGGACTAGAAATCATTGTCTTCTGGTTTCCATCTAATTGCCTTAACTACTACAAGTAGTCCTTGATTTATGACCATTTTATGACCATTCAAAATGGAAAAAGTTGACTTATAACTGGTCCTCCTGCTTATGATCTTTGCAGTATTGCTGCGGTCATGAGTTAAAAAACCAGACGCTTGGCAAGTATTTGCAGCTTCCTAAATTATACGATCATCATCTGTGATTTTTGCAATGGACTTCCAACAAGCAAAGTCAATGGGAAAACCAGATTTGCTTAATGATTATGTGATTTGTTTAATGACACAGCAAAAAGGATAGCAAAATTGGGCACCACTCCATTAATGATTACATCATGTTCCAGTCTAATTGGGCCATAAGTTGAGCATTACCTGTAACCAAGCTGGTTCCCTGTAATAACAATAGAAGTGTTTTATGTTCAGTGATACTCTTAACTTCTTCAAGTTAAGCCTGCTGATCCAATAATAAAAATTGATCGTTGTAATTATGATTTTTTTCTAGAAATTGTAGAAAGTGATGATCCCTTACCAGCATCGTGCAATGAGAAGAGCAGGCAGAGACCTGAGATTGCAGCATTTCCTAAAAAGAAGAAAGCCAGTGACATCTACTTCGTTCTGCTTGTATGGAGCATTGTAATAGTCCAGATCTGGTTTAATTTCTGGATAATTCAATTGCTGCCCTTACCTTTTGCAGGTTATTCATTTTTTACATTGTGATTTACATTTTGATTGGGCAGGTAACTAAATACTGTCTTTGAGATAGCAACTCCAGTCCAATTTTGTGCAGATTTATTTATCCTTAGAACTCAGCCCAGTCTTGAAGGACTGTGAGTATATTTCGGCAATGGAAAAAATACACAATCATAAATCTAATCAGAGCCGGTCCAATTCACAGAAACATAACTGCCCTGTCTTGCTTAATAGGTAATCCTATATTTAACTAATACTAAGATATAAGATGTTTTCTCTGTGTAGAGATTTACTATGATGTCTACTGTGTCAACTGGTATGGAGACAGGAGGACACAAAATACATTTAGCATGTTTATTATATTTTCAGATGATATATTTAGATAAACTCTTAAAGAGTGAGGCAATACATTTATTAGAAGCCATGCTACATTTTTTAAAAGTGCAGGGATAAGAATGGGAAGCAGAGCCCAGTCTAAACACTATTTTTACTCATTCTGATTTATTATAAGCATAATTAATAGCACAGCTAATTAATTTAATTAGATGTGTTATTTATCAGATTGTGACGACAACCTAGTATGTTGTATGAAGAGAGTTACTAAATGAAATTACACTCTCCCTTACTCTCTTTATTCTAAAGAGTAATGCCTCCCGTTGCCTGCCCTTTCTGTAAAGTTTGCATCCATGTAGTGTTTATATTACACTAATTCTGTGACTTCCACCAAGATTTTATCAATATCTACTACATTGCATTTTCATTTAAACCAACTAGTACCCCATTTTAATTCAAAAACTTTCTAGCACTGGCATAGAAACAGTTACAAAAATGTTGCTCTTAATGGTACAAATCTCATACCTTTTTGATCCTTTTATAACCCTTTTATAGGAAAATTTCAACTCAACTGGTAATTTACCTTCCTTATATGCTTAATGTAACATTCTAATTCCTAGGAGTTCAATAATATTTACTCCTCATTATATTCACCAGTTAGGATTAAATCTGGGTTGCCTTATCTCTTTGATTCTAAGACCAAAGATCAGTGTTCAAAGGCATACATCTGTCTCCTTGTGAACTTAGCAGCTTTTTAGATATTTGCAAACCACTGTCATATTTTCATTCAATTTTCTTTTTGCAAATTATATTTGTCTAGTTTTTTCAAACATTTCTCACCCTGTTTGGTTTTCATACTTCTTATTCTGGAATCCGACTTATAAATCTGCTGCAGGGTTTTTTGTGTGTTTAAAAGCTAACAGGTAGACTTGAATTTATAATCATTTTTCAGCAATGATTCAAAGTTATTGAGGTGCTCAGCAAAGGCACTTATGACTGATCCCCAGAGTTATAGCTGTTGCAGCACCCCCACAGTCACACAATCAAATTCAGACATTTGGCAGCCCACTTTCAGATATGACTGCAGGGGCATGTCAACTCCCATCACCTGCCTATCTTCCTATGCCCTTTTGGCCTCTAGCCACATAGCATTCTGCATCCCTCTCTGGCACTTTACCATCTTTTTGCTCCTGCTGCTCAGAAGGCACTTCTTGCTTCTCCTTTTGGGAGGCAGCCATTGGTTTTCTTCTCCAGGTTGCATATTGCTTTGCAAGACTCAGGAAGATAGCCTCATGTGACCAGCATGCCTCATGAAGGGCCAGTCCAAGCATATATCAGCAGTAGAATCAAGAATGCAGTTAAAGTCAACTGAGGCATTGGCATGCAGGATGGCGAGGATGACTATGATAAGGACTTTGCTGGGACAACTATGACTTTGCATTGTTCTGCTGGACCAGACTGGGGCTGATCTTCATGTTTTGCTTTGGCTCAGGAGTTCTTGGTCCCCAGAGCCACCGTGTGCCAACAAGACCTTTTGCCTTGGATTGCTGGGCCAGACTGGTGCTGGCCTTTGCACTGTGACTTTTTGTAACTCCAGAGCCACAGCACAGCACAAAGCTCAGTGGCAAGCTGGCTGTCCCAGCAGCAGCAGGCATGGCTCAGCAGCAGCAGGAGCAAGAAGATGGTAAGCTCAGCTGAGGTGTAGCAGATGAAGAGTCCTAAAATATGGAATTAAGAGGAAGAAGGCAGATGGGCCTGGGTTGAAATGGACTGCTTCCTGGACTGTAGCAAATGACTTTCAGAGTCATGCAGTTCTTGGGTTGTTTGCTTCTCCCCAAAGCAGGGTACAGGAAAGCCAAACAAGCAGACAAATGATGGAGATAAGAACCAATTTGAGGCAGTCCCAACACTTACTGAGCCTTGGGGCTGAGAATACTAACCCAGATGGCTTGGATTGGGGCGGAAATGTCATTAAACAAAGTGATCACATGATGTCGCTGTCAGGGTACTGAAGCCTCAAAAAGCCTCGGTCAGGTCAGCTTCAGGGTTGACAGTTGCACTTAGTGATAGAAATTATAATGCCCATTATGGTTGTCAGTTGTGGACTACCAATACTTCCGAGTGTTGTCTAGCTAGGACCTCTTACATCTCATAATCTGGAATCAGACTTCTGTTCATTTCATCTTATTATTCATAAGCACCTTCTCACATGTTCGCTTACTGATATGCTTTTTAATGTTTTGTATGCTTAATGGGGAAAAAAAACAGTCATCTTGAAACCTCTGAAGCAAAACTTGTACATGAAGTAACATCTGCAATAGTGATATCTTAATCCTAAATTCCAGTGATGTAGTTTTCATATGTATAAGAAAAAAGTTGACTATGTTTAATATTAACTGTGATCATTCAGAAGTAAACATTTTGAGGGTAGTTGATTCAGGCAGAAAAATTTGAATATGAGCTTAATTCAATTGAATGGGGGCCCTAGCATGGTAGTTAGAATGCAGTATTGCAGGCTAACTCTGTCCATAGCCTGGAGCTCAATCCTGATGGGACTCAATGTTGACTCAGCATTCCAGTCTTCTGAGGTCAGTAAAAAGAGGACCCATATTTGGGGGGATAATATGCTGACATTGTAAACCACCCCGAGAGTGCTGTAAAGCACTATGGGGCAGTATATACATTTAAGTGCTATTTCTATTGCTATTCCTATTGAAACAAAATGACTTTATGAACAAAAAGTATAGGTATTACATATGAAAAGTACTTAATTCCTTTTTTATGTTTGCAGTGTGGGTTTTAAAAAAACTGTTGGTCCACTTTGGAATAGTGCAGTTCTCACTGATTTACTGCAGTAACTACTGGCATACTCTGGAAGATTTTGTGAGACAACGTCAAGAAGTTCTTGTACCACAACCAGTTAAGGGTCTTGGAAGAATTATTCTCAAGTTAGACAGCAAGGTATTTAAAATTATTTGTGAAATTGCTCTAGTTCAAATATTTTTTAAGAAATACGCACCCTGTACTTTGCTACAACATTTTTCTTTTAAAAATAATAAAAGATACTGGTGGGGCTTCAGATTATAAGTAGCACAACTTTTCCAGTGTTGTTTTCAGGGTCTTATTATAGTTAATAACTGGGATTATGACTTATTAAAAATGAAGCACTCTTTCATAGGAAAGAGACAGAAACAATATTCATCTATTCTCTTGCACTACTTGAAATCATTTCTGTAAGGTTGGAGAAGCTACTCATAGTTTTGGAAAAAGTTTGAGGGAACCATAGAAAGAAGTTTATTACATTTTTTTGCTTTTTACAGCTGATCGTGTGGTTGGAAAAAATCCTAGATAAAATCATTAGCATATTCATTATATTTGTGCTAGTGATAGGCACCCTGCTGCTTGCATTACTCCTTACAGCAAAGGTATGTGTCCTATTAAACAATACAATATTTTTACTGAAACTTCATTCATTCTAATCTGCAGATTTCATTAATGGTCAGTGTTTTATTTCTTCTCGAAATTGATATAATCAAAGTATATTCTAATAATCACACTAAACAAGGATTGTGGTTGAAAGAGAAAAGTATTTTAGTTTCCCTCAGATTAGATAAGTTTGTTTTTCTAGGAAAAAGGCAGAGGTATGAAGAAAGTAGGAAAACAACCCCATTCCAACCAGGTTATTCATATGTCAGGATGATAATTCAAATTGTGATGTAATTAACTTCGTGAGAAGCCTGCTATGTATCATACTACCATGCCCTCTAATGTAAAGATAGATAGGTGAATATTGACAAAGCATAAAATGTATTTTTCTTTCCTTTTTTTTCTTTGAAATAAGGAAGGAATAAAGACAATAATATGCCATCACATATATCATTGTGGTTGTAGATTATTTTCTTATAAGAAAACAAATGTAAAATATATGCAATCTGTAAAAATGAAAACACTTTGATTTTTATTATGTCTTTTAAATTTTATTATGTCTATTGATGAATAATTTATCAGAGTATTAGTCTTGGGACAAGAAGCAGCCAGCCAATGGGGTCTGGTAAGTAGTTGGCAGAAGTGCACTATTACGTCGGGTGTGTGCTGGGCAACTAGCAGTGGTGGTGTGCAGAAACTATCATGGGCGGCTGAGGGGGAGGGCTCCTGAGAACTGTTGGTGATGGCAGCAGCATGCAGAAGGTGATCTCAGGGATGCTGGAGTCTGCTGAGCAACTGATGGCAGTGGTAGCGGTGTGCAGAAGTTATTGCAGGAGGGTGCCGGGTAACTGGCAGTGGTGGCGTGCAGAAATGTTCATGGGTGGGTGAGGGCTAACAATTGGCAGCAGGGATGGTGGCATGCAGAAGTGATTACAGGGGTGTGGAGGTGCACCAAGCAATTGGTGACGGTGATGTGGCATTGTGCAGAAGTGTTTGCAAGGGGGCAAGGGCTACCAGGTAACTTGTGGCAAGGATGGGGTCACCGGACATGCAGAAACAATCACAGGGCACCAGGCAACTGGCAGCAGTGGTGGTGACATGCAGAAGTGATCGCAGGGGAACAGGGAAACTCCAGGCAATTGGTGGCAGCGGCATGCAGTGATTTCAGGGAAGCAGTGGGGCGCCAGGCAATTAGCAGCAGTGGCATTGGCATGCAGAAGTAATCACGGGGTCAGGGGATCCAGGCAAGCAGCAGAGGCTTTTGAGCAATAATGACAGTTTGGACACTTTAGATTCAGCTTTGACCTTGCGCCATGCGCCCTTTCACAGAAGTATGAAATCTCAATGGCAGGGACAGGACAGGAGCAAAGAGGTCCCTTGCCTGCTGTAGCTCTCTGGTTCGAGATCAACTCCGTGGGTCTATTTCCAGTTAGCTCTTCTGCACCCAGGAAAGTTTACCCAAGATATTTCTCTAGTGTAGCAGGACAAGCGGCTGTGAGGAGAAAGGGATATGTTTGCCTCCCCTCCCACCTTTTGCTTAGTGCCCTCCATGCAATCACTTCTGCATGCCATCACTGTCAGTTGGCCAGCTCATCCCCGCCCCCCTGTGATTGCTTCTGCACCCTGCCACCACAGCCGCCAGTCGCCTGGCGCCCTCAACGATCACTTCTGCAAGCCATCACTGCCACTTGCCAAGTGCCTCCTGCAACAGCCCCGTAATGGCATGCTTCCCCCCCAAGCTGATTGCTTGCTGCCACCTGCCACCATTGGCTGGCGGCTTCTTGCCCTGCGCAGCCTATGGCTCAATTCAAACAGTGTCTGGGTGAAAGGATGAGGGGAGGAGGGCCAGGGGTCATTGGCCAGGGAAAATGGCCAGGGGAGGGCCAGTGGAGGAGGAAATCTGGCTTTAAATCGGCTGAGATGGATGGCTGGGGCCAAAGGGGTTGTGGCCACAGGTTGGTGCCTAAATGTCTCATTCTGCTGACAGGGACAAGCCACTCAAATATAGTAAACTCCATTCTTTGCTAGCACTGATGATGTTACCTAGTTTGGATAATGAAACATCTCCATGAAAACAACTAAGTTCAGAGCACCAAGGACCACTCATTTCAACCCTGAGCTACAAATATTCTCCTTTATTGATAATGTATAAGTTATCCCTTCCCTTTATGCATATGATATCACAATACACACAAGACATTCAAAACGTTTCAGAGCAAAGGAGAATGATTTTGAGTGTAAACACTTCCACTGAAATACTCTTGCTTCTTCTGATTGAGAAAGTCAATTCCATGTGTCCTGCCATATTATAACTCTATTATTCAAACAAAACTTCATCTATTTTCTTTGCTTCATCTTTACATCCTGGAGAATCAGATGTGGGTTAATATAAGTTCAACTTGCTTCTTGTTCAATATGCAATTTTTGAGCCATGCAACTTTTACTTAAAACTGCACATTTTGTCTATGGTTCCATGTGAACTAATACATTTTGAACACACCTTTAATCATGAAGTCAGCAGTTAAGCTTTTGCTTTCTTGACAAGTAGTTTCAGAAAGTTTTTTTAAAAAAACCATTGAGAAAATGTTGGAAGATTTGATTTTGAATATTAAGACTTTGAAATTATTTTTTTAAATGCAATAAATTCTTCTATGAATGTTGGATAATGAACGTTGCATTATCTGTAGACAGCAGAATAGAAGATAAAGATCCAGAGAAAATCACAAAATACAAAAAACTGCAATAAAACTGGAACATTTGTGGCAAATAAAGCAAAGGTAGTACCAATAGTAATGGATGCAGTCCCAAAACATCTGGAACACTATTTGAACACTATCCGCATTGACAAAATCATAATCAGCCAATTGCAAAAGGCAACAATTGAATTCAGACAATTGAAACAGCTTACGTTCTGAAACAATACCTTTAACATTAGGAAACAACTATTGCCTATCATAAGTCCTTGGGAAGGACTCGATAGGTGGATAAAAATGCCAAATCCTGTCTAAACATCTGTCTGTCTATGCAACCAACCATCATAGTAATAATATTCTAAGCTTTGGATGACACTTAGGAAAACTGGAAATGTTCCAGTTGTCAGCTACAAAAGCTGCTTGGATCCACACATATATTATGCCAATATATTGCAACATACTAGGTTCTTGAGAGAGAGACAGTTTGGTGATACAATTAAGGCATCAGGCTAGAAATCCAGAGGCTTTGAGTTCTAGTTCTGGCTTAGGCACAAAGACATCTTTGGTAACCTTGGGGCAGTAACTCTTTGCCCTAGGAAAGAAGCAGTGGCAAACTACTTCTAAAGAATCTTGTTATGAAAACTACAGGGATTTGTCCAAGCAGTCTCCAAAATCCGATATGACTGAACAGAAGGAAAAAAAAGTTGTTAAGATAAACTTGATGCGAATGATTGCTAACAATAGCTAAAGAACTGGTAACCATGATTTTAAGTTTTTGTGTATGGAGTAATAAGAATTGATAAATCATAAAATAATTCAAAGTGCATGTTGTGCAAAGAAGTGGAACAAACAGTAGATAATCTCAGCTCGCACAAACTGATTATAAACAACAACATAATTGCCAAAACGATTTACTGGAATATCTGTAAAAATTACCATATGCCAGTAATGAAAAAATTGATGAGAATTCATAGCTGAATTACCAAGTTTTCATCAATCTTAGAGTGTGAATCTAATTACAGATTACTCTGATACATATATGATACATATGATACATATATATATATATATATTACATATAATAAAATAATGCAAACTATTAATTTCTTTCCTTTTAAGGCAGAGAAATACTAATATTTTGCCACTCTTATCCCTGCAAAGTAATGTCTAGTATTGGATCTTACTGGTGTCCAACTAGACTTATTTTCCGTCTTCCTCCAGTTGCATTCTAGGATTTTTTCTGATGCTTCATCTCCCTAATTCCCACAGCAATCCAAGGCTCATTCTGGGTTCATCACCCAGGGAAATGTCACCTAAGAGTGATACAATACAAGGCCAAACCATTCACCAGATCCTCAAGGAAAATTCCAATCTTTTTCTGGAATCCCACTGATTTCATCAATTAGCTGTGGCAGGCCCATCTCAATGGAGGGAGGGTAAGGGAGTCAAAAAGCAACCACAGATAGTGATAAATCCATAATGTTGGACTAATGTTGATATATTACATTGTCAGATCACATCTCAATCACCCAAGACAAAGAACAGATTTCATGTGCAGTGTCTGATATGTATACAGCTGTCAATAAATTGTGAAGGGCCCATGATTGCAGGGCAATTCATGAACACTTGAGGCACCACAGACTCAGTCCCCAGGTGGCAGATTAAAATCCACAAGGAGCAATGGTCTTTTATTTATTTATTTATTTATTTA
>AZIM01006617.1:9196-22935 GCA_000516915.1 Ophiophagus hannah | reverse complement strand
TGTAAAGCACTGTAAAGCAGTATATAAGTGCTATTGCTATAATGAATCAGACGAAATTTAACAAAGTCTTATATTAAAAGAAACCCAAACTTCAAAGGTAGCTCAATTCCATGTATAAAACTACAGTTCATAGTTTCTATATCAAATTATATTCAGTATTTAGATGTTTTTTAAACATATAAAGTTATTTTTCAGATTGATACATACTCGTATAGCTTAGACTTCCATTTTTCTAGAAAAAGGAATTATGTGTATCTCCCAATACACCTTTGTATATTTAATGGAATGTAAAATTTAGTAATACTTAACAGAAACAGCTGGCAAGAATGAAACATTGCTATTTAAAAACTTTATTTTAAGGTGAATCATCTTCCAGAACAGTTGAATTTTATGAGATTGCTAAAAAATATGGAAAAATGATCCTGCTTCTAATAAACTGATAGCCCTGAATGACTGGATGAGTTGGACCTCTCTAAATTAAAAAAAACAAACCAAGTATTTGATGATGCCGTATTTCATTCATTATCTGGGAAAAGTCATGTCGCAGAAAAAAAATTGTTCCTGGAAATGTATTCAGTTTTAATTTTCATATCATTTATTTTGGTTCATGTTTTGTGACTTCATTTTGTAACACTGCAAATCTCATGAGCTGTATTGCTTTTAAATATTCCATAATCTCTAGATTAGATATCTCTTTTCCATATAGTTGTGAATAATACTTAAACTCGTTGATCAGCTGTTCTAGATTGGGACATACTTCTTTCTCTCCAAATTGATTGATTATGTGCCATCACATTGCTTTTAACTCCCAGCAACAGATAACTTTTTTCCATGAAGATCTAGGCTAGCCTGTTCTTTCAAGCTCCCAATGGTGCACTCATTTCCACTGCAACTGAATGCATCCACTTTACTGCTGGTCATCCTCTTTTTCTCTATTCTTTCACTCTTCCCAGCTTTAAAGCCATTTCCAGAGAGTTCAGTCTTCACATGATGTATCTGAAATATGATAATTTGAACCTAGTTGTTTGTGCCTCAGATGAGAACTCTGGACTGATTTGTTCAATGATCCACTGATTTATTTTCTTGACTGTCCATGATATTCTCAGGAATCTTTGCCAACACAAAGTTCAAAGTGGTTCATACTTTTCTTATCCTGCTTCTTTAAAGTCCAAATTTCACTCACTTATAGGTTAATAGGGAATGTCGTGATCTTATTTTTCAGAGTTTCCCAAGATTCTTGAGTTGTTCTTCAGAGTGGTGTTGACAGGATCCAAGCATGGGGTGTATTCAGCTCTGCTTGCCTATAGACTGAATAAGAAAAACTGAAGACACCCCCCCTCTGGGCCACTGCCCCAGTTCTTCTATTCAGTCTCGGCTTAACTAAACTGCTTTTTTGATAGCTCCTCTGTTTTTTAAAAATAGAGGGATGCTGTCAGGCTAATTCTCCATTATGGTGGAGATAGCGTCCAGGATTGGGTTGTCAGTCTCTGCAAGCTGATTGGACTGAGTCTGTCAGACCCTGTTCCTAAGGGTGCCCCAGAAATTGACTCAGTTAAGCAGCTAGGACAATGTGTTTTTAGTGCTCTACAAATTGGAGATTAATTAGGTGAAATCAGACAAAATCCAATCCTGAATGCTATTGTAGCGACAGCTGGGTCCCAGTCTACCAACTGAGCTGCTGTCAAAAGATTGATCTTTTGGGGCTTCGGCCTGGAGTGACATGGACGGATCGGCTGAGGGCCGATTCTGTTCAAATAAGAGTGGCTGACAGGGTGGTGTGTCAGAGGAAACCTCCACATCCTAACTGTCTTGGCTTGGGAGGGCTATTGTGTGGCTTTAAACGGCCATCTTAAGCCTGTTTGTTCCATGGCAGCAAAATTTTAAAAGGGTGCAAAAACAGCTGTCATCTGAGTCTGGAGTTAACAGCTTTAACACTCTGCCAAATTTTGGGTTAGGTTCTTGTTTAATCCCTTGAGCCGTCAAATCCACAGGTCAGCAGACTCCCAGGGGAGTTAGGCTGCCTGTTAGTTATTTAAAATGGCAGATTCAACAGTAAACGCTGGCTGCACGAATAGGAGAGTGGAAGAAATGGCTTGCTGGCCATTTAGCTCTCTCAGTCCTACAACCAATGTTTTAGCCTCATTAGAAGACTCCAAGCCAAGAGCCAAGGCTGCAGAGGCTCGAAAAGGCTCCAAGGCAGCAGAGCAGGATAAGCATCATAGGGACAGGACGCTGGACAGGCTATGGGCTAAGGGACAGCAAGAAGCAGCCCAAGAAAGCCTCAAACAGCACCAGCATTGATTCCCGCCAAAATGAGGAGCGACCATTGGAGAGAAGAGCCAGGTCTCTTCAAAATGACAGGAGGCATATGCAGGTCTGGCCACAGGGGGAGCTGGAGAGCAGTTTGGATTGCAAGAGCCTGAAGTCTCCTTTGACATCTCTGAGGGAAGAAAATTTTTCTCTGTCTGTCCAGCAACAGGACACCTAGCAACAACTGTTTAAAGAAGCAGAGTACTCCACCCAGCAGTGGGACAAGATCCAGATGTTCAGTTCAACATGCAGGTTTTGTTAGTGGAGATAGTAAAGCAAGGGGTATCTGCAGCCCTAAAGCAGTCTAAGCAATCTCCCTCAGTAGCTTCCGGCTCTTCTTCCAGACAGGGCTTGAGACAAGTCTCTCAATTGCTTGGTGACCTTTCCATGTATTTTGAGGCTGATTCTTACGCTCCCTCTCTACGTGATCACTCTGCCCATTCTGACATGGGCAATCAGATAGAGAAGAGAGACCTCTCTGATATTGAAGGCCTGGATTCTGAGAATCCTGTAATTTCAGGGCTTTTTTAACTGGCCCTATTTAAATCACTTCTCTTCAAGGCAAAGAATGCCACAGGGCAAGGCAAGGCTCCTGCACCATCTGAGCCAGCAGATGCATCTGAGGAACCCAATGATCCACTCTTCTCTGAGAAGACCATAACTGCAGAGGTCATCCCTTCACCAAAGATGTCTACAACGGTTATCCAGAGGGAGTGGTCTTCTCCTGGGTCAGGTCCAAGCCCTTCTTCCCTTGATAGGAGGTTGTTTAATGTGGCAGCTGATCTTTCCACAGCTCTGGAAGTACCCACGGTAAATGCCCTGGTAGCTGCACTGCAGTCCAATTCTGAGATTCCTGCTGAGCCCGAAGACTCACTGAGAACAGAAGACAAGATGGCAGAACAGATACTTCAGAGGACTCATTAGTCAGCAACCTGGGCAGTGAAGGCCTTCACTGCAGCATACTTTTTCAATAGGGCATCACTCATCTGGCTATGTGAACTGCAGGAGGGAATTCCAACTAATGATGTCAGTTCTCATCAGCTCCTAGCAGCTGTTGAGTTCTCGTCTGATGCCACCCTCAGTGTGGCCAGGTTTGCTTCAAAGGTGATAGGATTGTCTCTAGCCTCTCAACGTCTACTCTGGCTCAGGCAATGGTGGGCAGACAAGAGGCATAAGTGGAGGTTGGCCACTTCCCCCTTCAAGGGGGAGAAATTATTTGGAGAAGCACAGGACAAGGTCTGGTGGACTCCAAAGACAAAGGGAAGATTTTGCCTCCCAGGTCAAGAAAGGACGACTTCCGCTCGATGCCTTATTTTCATCGCCCCTCCCTTAGGGCGACTGAAGCTGGAGGGGGGTTTTCTAGTCCCCAGAGGCCTTTCATTCCCAGGTAGGAACAACAGCAGGACAGGATAGGTAGAAACCACCAGTTCCAGAACAAGCAGCCCTTTCAAGAGTGAGGGGGTCGTCCCTTCCGATGCCCTAGAGAAATCTGCTGTCAACCCTCCCATTGGGGGATGTCTGGCCTTGTTTGCCAGGCGTTGGGAGGAAGTANGATGCCACCCCTCCCTTTGGGGGATGTCTGGCCTTGTTTGCCAGGCGTTGGGAGGAAGTAACCATAGACACCTGGGCCCTGGAGATGGTCCAATCGGGCCTTTCTCTAGAGTTCCTCTCCTTATCCTTGAGGTTTTTCATTTGTTGGCCTGTTTCTAAGAACAGAGAGAGGAAGGTCCTCATGGAAACAGCTATTCAGCACTGGCTGGAGATCCATGCTATTCAGCCAGTGCCTGAGGACCAACAAGGGATGGGATTTTATTCCGTCCTATTTGTCATACCAAAGGCCTCGGGGGGGAGGGGGGTTTGAGGGCAAGTCTGGATTTAAAGCGTCTAAACCGCCGACTAAGATACAGATGGTTTAAGATGCATTCTCTCCAGTCTATTCTGGAGGGAATTAGGGAAGGGGATTTCCTCTCTTCCATAGATTTAACTGAAGCCTATCTTCATGTCCCCATTATACCTGCCCATAGACAATTCCTCAGGTTCTGCTATAATGACAGACATTTTCAGTACAGGGCCTTGCCCTTCGGTCTTTCATCTGCTTCTAGAACATTCATAAAGCTGTTAGCAGCCCTGGCAGTTCACCTTAGGGCTATCCCAGTCAGAGTCCAGTGTTAGCTGGATGACATCCTGGTTCAGTCTTCACCATCTCAAGCAGCAGAGGACTTGAAGCTCACCATCCAGGTGCTACAGGAGCATGGTTTTTCTGTCAACAAGACCAAGAGCCATTTCACTCCCACCAATAACTTGCTCCACCTGGGAGCTGTAATAGATACCATATCATGCAAGGTGTTCTTGTCCCAGGAACATCAGGAGAGCATTAGGGAATTGATTGGGCAAGTGAAATCTAAGAACAGGGTACCCTTGGCTACGCTTTCTAGTCTCCTAGGCAAGATGATCTCATGCATTAATATAGTGCCCTGGGTTAGGTAGCATGCCAGGGCGCTCCAATGGTTTCTTCTTCCTTCTCAAAGGACAAGCAGGAGTGGTTCCCATTCCCAAGTCAGGTTAACCCCAAAGTCATCAAGTCCTTTTGGTGGTGGTTATCTGGGGCTCCTTTCTTAGGAAACCTATTCAAGAACCCTAACTGGCTGGTGCTGACCACAGATGCCAGCCTTTATGGATTGGGAGCTCATCTCCAATCCAGGATAGTCCAGGGACAGTGGTCCCAGGCAGATTTGGACCACAACATTAATTGGTTAGAACTCAGGACAGTCCACCTGGCCCTGAGGCAATTCCAGGAAGTAGTAGCAGACAGGGACATCCTGGTCTTAACTGATATTGTGACCACTAAGACCCATATAAATCGCCAAGGGGGAACACATTCAAAGCCCCTGATGCTAGAGGCAGAGCAGCTGTGCCTCTGGGTGGAAAGGCATCATGTATTGCTCAGAGCTGAGCATATTGCGGGTATTTCCAAAGTTGAAGCAGACTGGCTTAGCAGAGCCACTATAGACCATACAGAGTGGCATTTGCACCCTGCTTTGTTTCAGGAGCTGTCAGAGCGCTTCGGACAACCAGCAGTAGACCTCTTCGTTTCTCAGGACAACACACAACTCCCAAGATTCTTCTCCAGTTTGTGGTTCTGGGGGTGGAGGGACGCCTTATGCAGCCCTTGGTCATGGGAGCTCCTCTATGCCTTTCCTCCACTGTACCTGATCCTGAGGGTGAAACAAAAACTATTGGGGGAAAGAGCAGAGCTCATACTTGTGGCTCCTCATTGGCCCAGATGGCCATAGTTTGCAGACTTAGTAAACCTATCTGTGACCAAACCTTGAAGGACAGAGTATCTATCAGCCAGGGACCCTTGTTACATCCGGAATCCCAGTGGCTTCAATTGACCACTTGAAGAATGAGTAGGGATCTCTGATCTGGGACCATTACTCCTCCAAGATGATACAAACCATTCAGACCTCCAGGAGGTCTTCCACCAATCACATTTATGACGTGACCTGGAGGGCTTTATTTGAATGGTGCTCTCGATCTGGGATGGACCCTACAGAGGCCTCAGTCGCCCAGGTGCTGGACTTTCTTCAAGGACTTGACAAGGGCCTGTCACCCAACATGTTGCGGCAGCAGGTGGCAGCCTTATCTTCTGTACCTTCTTTGGGGGCTCAGAATCCCTAACTAGGCATCCTACTGTCCACAGATTTCTGAAGGGGGCTACAAATCTGAGGCCTCCAGTGGTTCATTGTTACCCCATATGGGACCTCTCTAAAGTACTGCATCCGCTGACTCATTCCCATTTGAACCACTGAGATCTACTTCTCTGGAAATTTTGTCTTGCAAGGTGGCCTTCCTGGTAGCCATCACCTCGGCCAGAAGGATTTCGGTCTTGGCTGCCTTATCTGTCAGGAAGAACCTTTGTATTTTTTGCCCCAACCGAGTTGTGTTGAGACTGGACCCTTCGTTCACACCAAAGGTGAACTCTTGGCTCCACAGGGCCCAGGAACTGATATTACTTGATTTCTGTCCAAAATCTGTCCATACTTTAGAAAAAAGGTGGCACACTCTGGACGTTCGAAGGGCCCTTCGTATATATGTTAAACGAAGTTCTCCCTTCAGGAAATCTGAATTCCTTTTGTATCATTTCAACCTTCTACCATGGGTTGCAAGGTCACTCCAATGATTGTGGGGAGATGGATCAGACTGTGCATCTCCAAAGCCTATCAATCCCAAGGACTTGCAGTTCCTCCAAGAATAACAGCCCATTCGACAAGAAGTGCTGCCACGTTGGCAGCGTGGTCTCCTCAGGTCTCTCTGGAGGAGGTTTGCTGGGCAGCAACTTGGGCTTCGCTTTCTCTGTTCATCAAACATTATAAGCTGGACTCCTTTGCATATGTGGAGGCAGCCTTTGGACAGAAAGTTCTTCAGAAGGTCTACCCAGTTTAAGGGACTTGTACTGAACTAGACCCGCCCGTAGGACAGCCAGCTTTGGTATGTCCCAATCCTGGATGCTATTTCCACCATAATGGAGAAGGGTCATTGGTTCTTACCTGATATGACCTTTCTCGTTTGGTGGAAATAGCATTCAGCCCCACCCTGATGGAGGTCCGTTCTGAATCCATTACAGCATGACAACAAGAAAACATGTCAGTCTGTCACTATTCCTTTGCCAATTTCTGGGGCACCCTTAGCAACAGGGGAGTGTCCTTACAGATCTGACAGACTCAATCCAATCAGCTTTCAGCGACTGACAACCCAATCCTGTATGCTATCTCCACCAAACAAGCAAGGTCATATCAGGTAAGAACCATTGACCCATTTCTTTGGATTTAAATTCCACCAACAGACCTAAAGGGACTAGAGGCACGAGAGGCTTTGGTTTGCCTTCGTGCTTCCTTTGCACACAAATAGAGAGAAAAGTGTTCAGAGCAGCTGCAAAGCGAAGAAACCAGCTTTGCGCCTGTCAGCTGGCTAGCGGAGCGCTGGTTTTTGGATTTTTATAGTTCTGACAATAGCACACCCAGCACCTAGAGAAAGGTACTGGGGGCATCTAGTGCTGACCTGCCTGATAGGCAGCCTGCCCAAGAAGGGAGCATTGCCTAATCAGAGCAGTGGCTTCCTGTGACAGTTCCCTGGCTTCACTCTGCCTGTCATAGGAGCGGTTAATTTTGGTAGGAGAGCCATTTTGAAGTGAAGAAGATTTGGAGTAACAGAAGCCAGAGCTGGACAATTTAAAGCACTTTAGCCTGTTATTAATTTGACGCAATCCATGCTAAGAGGACTAAAATAGCCCAGTTTATTGTCATTTATCTGCCTGCCTGGAAATTCAACATTCACATCAGTCTGTCAAGAGGCTTTTAGAAGTTTTGGCAGGAGCGCCATTTTGAGGTTTGGCTCAATGACAACAGCAACAGCACTACTGAGACAATCCGCTGACCACGAACCTTTGAAGCAGCTCTGTGATTGTCTTTCTGCTGTGTTTCAATGGACACTCAGCCATAGTGTGTAGCATTTGGCTTTCTCCTTCATTCAGTGGCATCTGGTTTTCAATACCAGCTGGTGATCTGTCTGTCAGGCAGACTGTCTCTGCTACAAGAGTTTATTTTTATTTATTTTATTTTTATTTTATTTNNNNTTGTATGCCGCCCCCTCTCCCGAGGGACTCGGGGTGACTCACAACTAAAAACATGAACAATAAATAGTTAAAAAATAAATTAAACCCCAAAACAAGCCCAAACAACTAAAACCAATTAAAACCAATTAAAACAGGACTGTTTATATTTTCCTTTCATTTTGGCTGGTTTAAAGTCAATTCAAGGTTGCCTGATTCATTGATAGTGCAGGTTAGGTCCTCTCGGCATTGCCTTGCACCCACAATTTGTATAGTGATTAGAATCTAACTACATAGGTTCATAGCAAGAATTAGTGTTTAGGTATCCGCTTTCAAGGGAGAGCACAACACTAAAAGTGGATAGATGAGTGGTGAAAGTCATCCAGTCACAAAAACAATGGATGATTCCTCTGCCACGCTTTCTCCCCTGCAGGTTCCCAAAATCCAGCATAAGGGAAAGGGAAAATGGTCCAACAAATCTACAGGGCCATCTTATCATTCAGGGGGTTCAGTTAAGGAGGTGGTGGCCAAAATTAGGGCCAAGGCCAGGGCAACCAGGAGATCCAAGGCAGATGAGAAGGCTGAGCGTAGGCTCCACAAAGCCTTGGTAAGACAGGTGGAAAAGAACATGAAAGAGCAGGAGAAGTTGCTACGCCTTAGCCCTCCTATAGAGAATAATGGAGCCCGTGGGATCAGACATGTCATCCAGGTGACCCCCAGGGGGAAGCTTTGGTTGTAGAGATTTTGGGGCAGTCGGGTAGGGACCCTCAAAGTTCAGAGATGCTGGGTTGCTCTCATTGGGGTGTTTCAACCCCAATGGCACCGGTTATCCCACCTGTGCCCGTCACAATGTGGTAAAAGGCTGGGGCAGGTGGCATGGCGACCAAGCCTGTCTCTGACTGGTTCTGCCTGCCAGTTTTAGGGGCTCAATTGATGCCAATGGAGGTGCAATAGTGGTTTGCCGAGGTAATCAGACAGGGGCTTGCGGGGGGAACACAACAAGGTTTCCCATCCGCTCAGTTAGGTGCTCCAGCCATCACGCACCGTAGTCAACATAAGACGAACCAGCCTCTAGGGACTGACTTGGTTTTGTTTGACCCTTATTCTCCAGTCTTCTCAGAGGAAGACCAATCTGACTATTCTGTTGAGGAAGGAGAGATAGAACAGGAGCTGTCGGAGGATGAAACTGAACCTGAAAAACTGAGGTTCAAAGGGCTTTTTAGACCCCATTTGTTTAAGTCCTTGTTAGCCAAGGCCAAGAGTGCAACAGGGCTAGATGTTAGCACAGAGGTCCAGATCCCCACAGATAAGGCAGGGGGCAGTGAGGCTCTGTTCACCGAACCAAAGGAGGAGTCGGAAGTAATTCCCTCGCCCGAGATATTTTTCAATATGGTCCAAAGGCAATTAGATTTATCAGGATCTTGTCCAGGGGCCACTGCCTGTGACAAGCGCTTCTACAACGTGGCCACAATGCTTGCAGAAGCCCTACATCTTCTGGAGGTAGATGACCTATCCTAGCACTCGCCTCCTCTTTGGCCACACTTAACAATGCAGACGACGTCCTCAAGGGTGAGGATAGGAAGGTGGACTTAGTTTGGCAAAAGACACACCAGGCGGTGGCATGGGTGGTTAAGACTGCCATGGCAGCATCCTTTTTTACCAGGGCATCTTAAATCTGGGTACGTCAAATGTAGGGGCAGGTACCGACCAGCAACATAAGAGCCCAACAAGATTTTAACAAAGTGATTGCAGCGGTTGAGTACACAGCAGATGCAAACTGAACTCTGTGAAGTTTGCAGGCCATGCATTATCATCTGCGGAAGCGGCTCACCATCTGTTGTGGCTCAGATATTGGCAGGCTGACACCAAAAGAAAGTGGAAGTTGGCGTCGGCACCGTATAAGGGTGGCAAACTCTTTGGTGCCCCATTAGATCCTGTTCTGGTCAAATCCAAGGACAAACGTAAGATCCTGCCGTCGATTTCAAGGAAGCGAGAGACCAGGTTCTCACCTTTTTTTTGTTGTTCCTTTCGTACCTTTCGTACAGGACAACTGTCCAGTGGAGTCAAGGGAGCTTTGGTCAGCGACAAGATGCCCAGACTTTGCAAGGTGGCTGTTACAAGGCAAGATCTCAACCACAGGGCAAGCGGTCATTTTGAGGGCCCTCCAACTGGCCCTTTCATAAATACAAATACAAGTCACTTCACGGCTCCCATTGGCAGCAGACTGACTCGGTTTTTTCATGGACCAATGGGAGCAAACAACCACTGATGCCTGGGTTAGACAGACAATGAGGTTGGGGATTGTCCTAGAATTCCGATCCAGTCCCCTGAGGTTTTTAATCTATTGCCCCTTGTCGACAAACACTTCCAGATGAAAGCTGATGGAGGCGGTGATTCAACACCTCTTGACAATTCAAGTGGTGGAAGTTGTTCCAGAGGAGCAGCAGGGGCAGCTTCTATTCGATGCAGTTTGTGGTTCCAAAAGCTTTGGGGGGGCTGGAGGGCTATTCTGAACCTCAAAAGACTAAACTCTTCCATTATTTATTGCAGGTTCAAGATGCACACGCTTCAATCCATTTTGAAGAGCGTGCGAAAGGGGGGCTGCATACTCCCATTCTTCCTGCCCATCGTCAATACCTGAGGTTTTGCTATGTGGGCAGGCACCTTCAATATAGAGCCCTCCCATGGCTTGGCGTCGATTCCCAGTACCTTTACCAAGATCCTGGTGGCCTTGAAAGCTCATCTCAGGACTGTCCCAATACAGATATTGTCCTACTTGGATGATATCCTTATTCAGTCGGTCTCCCACAATCAGGCATTACAGGACTTGAAGACCACGTTGCAGGCTTTAGACCACAGGTTCCTAGTCAACCAGGAAAAAACCATTTCCATCCCACAACACATCTATTGCACCTTAATAGACACAACGGCCGAAGTGGTTCTTCTCTCCCAGCAACGACAGGAGGACCTACAACTTGTTAGCGCGTCAGTTCCATTCCACCAGGATGGCCTCCCCTGCCCAACTGTCCCAACTGCTGGGCAAGATGATTTTGTGCATCGATATTGTGCCATGGGCGCGTCTGCACTCACGGGAGCTACAGTGGTTCCTGCTCCCAAATCAGAGGGCTGGGAAGGGAATCTCGCTCATACAAGTGAGATTACCACCAAAAGTGTTCTCAGCTTTACTTTGGTGGACCTCTCCAGCCCTGGACAAAGGATGTTTGTTTAGAGAGCAGGACAGCATAATGATAACACCTGATGCCAGCTTATCAGGATGGGGGACCCACTGTCAGGACAATGTCGCGCAGGGCACTTGGATCGTTACCAACTTGAAACACAACATCAATTGGCTAGAGCTATGGGCAGCCCACCTCGCACTCAGGGAATTCAAGTCGCAAATTGTGGGACAGGATGTGCTCCTCCTATGGACAATGTGGCCACTAAGGTGCACATCAATCGTCGGGGGGGGGACGCATTCTAGAACTCTAGAAGGATTCTAGAAGGAGGCTTTTATCTCTGCAAGTGGGTGGAGAAGAACATCGTATCAGAGCACATTTCAGGGGTACTGAATGTCCTGACAGATTGGTTGAGCAAGTCCACAGTGAATCACTCTGAGTGGACCCTGCACCCAGTTCTGTTCCAGGAGATTTCAGACAGATTCGGCCCTTCAATAGTTGCTCTCTTTGCCTCCACAACAAATCATCAATTGCCTCGTTTTTTCTCTAGGTTCCCATTGCAGGGGGCAGAAGGGATCAATGCCCTTCGTTGTCAGTGGCCAAAGAGGCTCCTTTACGCCTTCCCTCCCTTGCCCCTCATGCCGGTGGTCATCAGGAAGACCCTGCAGCAGAATGCGGAGATTCTCCTTGTGGCTCCATACTGGCCCAGACAGCCGTGGTTCGTGGACTTGGTCAGTCTGTCAGTGTCATGACCGTGGAGGATTCCTCCTGACAGGATCTCCCTCAGCCAGGGGCCAATCCAACATCCAGAGCCTCAGTGGCTCCAACTGGCCGCCTGGCGCTTGAGAGGCAGATTCTGAAGGGGGCCAATCTCTCTTCTTGAGTCATCAACACCATCCAGGCAGACAGACAACCATTGACCATTCGAATTTACGAAGCCATGTGGGGGGCCTTCTGTATCTGGAGCACGGGATGGGGCCTTGATCCCACCGAGGTGTCGGTCATTCAGGTGTTAGAGTTTTTACAAGAGGGGTTAGACAAAGGTCTTGCCCCTGCCACACTGCACAGACAGGTTGTGGCACTCTCATCTGTACTGTCTTTTGGCAACCTAGAGTCATTAGCTCAGATTCCATTAATACATCAATTTCTCAGAGGAGCAACCAACTTAAGCCCAGCGGTGGTACATAGGTTCCCCACTTGGGACCTATCTAAGGTGCTTCAGGCCCTTACAGTCCCACCATTTGAGCCTCTGAGAACTGTCACTCTATAGTATCTATTCTACAAAGTGGTTTTCCTGGTGGCCATTATATCGGCCAGGAGGATATCGGAGTTGGCAGCCTGTCAGTCAGGGCTGACCTTTGTATCTTCCACTCTAATCATGTAGTCCTGTGATTGGATCTGGTCTTTATTCCTAAGGTTGATTCTTATTTCCATAGGGCACAAGAACTCATTTTGCCAGACATTTGTCCAAATCCATCTCACCCTAGAGGGACACCCTAGATGTAAGGCGAGCCCTTCACCCTAGATGTAAGGCAAGCCCTTCACCCTAGATGTAAGGTGAGCCCTTCACATATACCTGAAAAGAACAGCCACTTTTAGAAAGATGGAGGCAATGTTTACCTCCTTTCATCTGAACTCAATGGGTCAGAAGGTATCTTCTTCCTCCATAGGCAGGTGGATTAGAGCTACCATTGCCAAAGCTTACGCAGAACAAGGTTTACCTGCCCTGAGATAGGTAATGGCTCATTCCACCCGTAGCGCCGCCACAACAGCGGCTTGAACTACACAGGCCTTGGTGGAAGAGATATGTCAAGCAGCGACCTGGTCTACCCCTTTGCCTTTCATTAGACACTATCACCTTGACTCTCTTGTTTCCGCTGATGCGGTGTTTGGATGTAGGGTATTACAGAAGGTTTTGCTGGAAACTCAGTCTCAGTAACGGCCAGAAACCTGCCTGTAGGACATTTGCTTTGGTATGTCCCATGCCTGGATCCTGTCGACACCACTCTGGAGAAGGGGCATTGATCTTACCTGAGATGCATCTTCTCAGATGGAGACAGGATCCAGTCCCACCCTTTTCACTGGCCTCTATGATCTTGGGTGTGTGGGACGGTACGGACTATGGGCTGTGCCAAACAATGGGACTGTTACAGTGACTACAAGAAGACCTCAACTTCATTGAGAACTGGAGACGGTGGCCCGGAGGGGGTGTGTCTTCAGTTTTTCTATTCAGTCTATAGGCAAGCAGAGCTGAATACATCCCATGCCTGGATCCTGTCTCCACCATCTGAGAAGGTGCATCTCAGGTAAGACCAATGCCCCTTTTCCCCATCCAATGAGTCTTTCCCAAGTTCTTCAGCATGCTGAGTAGAGAATCCAAGGAATGGATTAACTCTGCTTCTCTGCCCGGAGACTGAGTCTGTCAATCTTCTGATCATGCCTCCTTTGCCTGGCGGCTCCCCAGTTTTGACTCTGCAGTCAATCTTGGACGGCATCAGGATGAGCGACTTCCTGACCTCCATCAACTTATTTATTATTATTATTTATTATTTTATTTATGAGACTTCTATGCCGCCCTATCTCCCAAAGGACTCAGGACAGCTTACACTAAAAAAGAACAATACAAAAATTAAAACAGAATT
>AZIM01006610.1:5824-20677 GCA_000516915.1 Ophiophagus hannah | reverse complement strand
AAAGTCTCAAAAGTGTCCCCAAAACTTCTTGCTCCATCACCCCCATATCGCCCCCCTTCCATTCCTTTGCCCCCACATCGCCTCTTCGTTCCATCGCCCCCCTGAAAAACAAAATCGCCCCCGGGGGGCAATATCGCCCAGGTTAAGAACCACTGTTCTAGACTAACCCCCTGCTCAAGCACGAGGCCTTATTGTCCCAAAGGTGCTTTTTCAAGAGGCAGCTGGACTTCATTTTTCCTTAAAGACATTTCACTTCTCATCCAAGAAGCTTCACCAGTTGTGACATCTCCAGTCAGAGCTGAAGAAGCTTCTTGGATGAGGAGCGAAACGCCTTCAAAGGGAAACCCGAAAGTCCAGCTGCCTCTTGAAAAAGCGCCTTTGGGAGAACCCTGATCGGATAGATGAGGGAGAATCTCCGGAGACATCCAGGAGGCCTTATAGTGTTCCAGACACATGGGAACATGCTGCATTTGCTTGGAGGTTCTTTCTTGGCTTCTATGTTATTTTTCTGCTTTTACTGAAGTGTGTGCTAGTATAAATGTCATACATGCATACATTCCCTACACTTGAAATAATGCATTAAATTCTAGGGGACCAAGAAGCCGAAGCCTGGGGGCTAATTGGGTGGCCAGTTGAGAAGCAATGAGCACAGGAGGCCCAGAGTGGAAGTAGTGGGGGGCTCCGTCTTTCTAACAGTTGGGAGGGGGAGCAGAAGGGAGAGTAGCGCGCGCGCACACACACACACACACACACACACACACCCACACACACCAGTGCCATCCTTGCAGCTGGCAGAAGGATGGAAGCCAAGAGAGACATGGAAGCTTCTTGGATGAGAAGCGAAACGCCTCCCCCCCCCCCAAAAAAAAGTCCAGTTGCCTCCTGAAAAAGCACCTTTGGGACAACCCTGACCTGGATGATGGGGAATCTCTACAGACTTATATAGCTATGCAATTTGGGATGGGCACCCTTGGAATGGTGTGGGAGTAAGGATGGATTTCCAGAGGAAAAACTGCAGACTGCAAGAACCGTTTGCACCACTCAGGTGACCCTGAGGACGCAGACAGACTTCAAGGACCCTCTAAAAATTGGGGATTGAGTGGAAATGCTGGCAACAGCATCGACAGTTGAACAGATTTTCTACCAAATTGGGCTAGTTTTGCAGACTAGTTGCAGGAAAAAAAATTGTGGTTTCCAATTAGGGGGCTATTTTGGGAGTGTTTTTAAAGCGCTGTACTTGACTATTTGCTTTTAGTGATTCTTCGAAGTTATAGCAGCACTGAAAAAAGTGACCTTGACCAGTTTTCATACTTATGACCATTGCAGCATCCCCATGTTCATGTGGTCAAAATTCAGGCGCTTAGCCACTGGCATGTATTTATGATGGATGCCCTGTGCATGTCATTTGTAACCTTCCCAGCTGGCGTCCGACAAAGTCATTGGAAGATTCACTTCACAACTGAAGGATATGACCTGCCAATTATGGCAAAAAAAATGGGGTGCAGCAACTGTCAAACAACAGAAATTTGGGGCTCAATTCTGGTTGTAGAACTAGATCAGGTAATTGTGGATTGTGGACCTGTATAGTTTGCGGACAATATATCAACTGTCATGAGTGATAATTACAAAATACATCCCCTTTGGAAATCTACAGCAGAGGGGGAAATCCCCTCCAATACTGCCACCTTCGTATTTGGATTTTTCAACCCTTTTTAAGCCCTTGGAAACCTGATGCTGAAGTTGACGTGCTGAAGTTTTCCACCCTCGCCCCTCCCTCTTTGGAGGGGGCTCCTGTTGCAGCTGCTGCCTGCACCACTGTGTCCTGTGACATAGCCCTTCAATCCTGGGCTGGCACCTAACACATTTTAAATCACTAACTTAAAATGACATATTAGCCCCTGTAGCAGCCACTGAGATCCTCTGGATGGCGCCAGATGCTAGCAGCAGACTGCAGCTTTAAGCTATGGGGGCCTCTTGTTACTGCATGATCTCATCCTCTATCTGTTGGGTTGGAAAGTCCCAAACTTTCCAGACTTATAGGTGANTAGGTGATCTCATTTTACTAACATCACCACTAGTACTAAGGATTGGTTGGGAGGTTGTACCAATGTGGTTGAGGGGTTTCACCCATTCTCCAATCCAAATGACGTATCTATGCTACTCTTCCTTGCTTGTAAAAATGGTATAAAAAGAATAAACACTGCCCGTGCAGTCAGACATCTTGGCACTCTGCACAATGTCTAGTCTTTGAAACCCATCAAGCCCCATTAACATGGCAGGCTCTGCCTCTTTTAAGTTTAAGAATGTATCTTTTTCCCTTCTTGACTAAGGGTCTTTATTTGATATGTGAGAACTTGCTATTTCAACAGAGTATTCTGAGTGTCTTTGAATACATCTGCAACTTTCAAGAAACATATGCTGCTGGGAAAGACTAATGCAACCCTTATCTAGACATCACTCTTTGCTTCTGAAGATAAAACAACAGAATGTTTTCTGTTGTTTAAACTTCAGAAGCAATCAGTGTATTTTATCATTTCATCATTTGTTTAGTGACAATGTATATATCATTTCTCTAAAAGGCATGACACCCCACCCCTTAATAAACATGCTTTCCTTGAATTACCTGATGGTCTGTTATTGGTATACTCTTTTAATATTATTGCAAAACATGTTTTGTTTTTTCTGTTTTTTGTGCTGGTCTATGACCAAAATAAACTTTATATTCTATATTCTATTCATGTGGGTAAAGAAACCCATTTGCAAAGGTAAAACTCTCAAATTCAGGTAATCAAATTCTTTTCAGCTCCACATCAGACTTGGTGCCTGAGTTTGTGGATTAAGACATTAACCAACAATTAAAAGAAACAGAAAAAAGAGCTGGGTGTTCTCATTTTCTCCCTGCTTCCCTTTCCTAAGAAAGGGCCAAATGAGCATTTTCACCCTTGCAATACAACTCTGATAAATTGGCTACAAATAGAAGGAAGATTTCCCAGAGCCCAGGAGCCCTTCTGAAACCACCTTACCTCTTGGAAAGCACCTTCACTCTGGTAACTGACAGTAACTGGCAGTTTAGCCTGCATCGAGGATGCATGAATTTGTTTGTTTATTAGGATCCTGGATTTTTTTTTATTTTTACAAATCAGACGGAGAACATTTCCAAGAAAATAAAGGAGAATGTTTGTAGCTCAAGGTTGAACTGAGGAGTCTTGGGAGCACTTTGCAACTCCCTTCCAGCAATGATGACGTCAGTCTGGGTAAGGAAACGTCTGCGAGAAGAAAGGCCAGAGAGCACCGAGGAGCCCCTCCGCCAACTCTCTCCCCCCAACAACCCCCCTGTGAGGTGGGCAGGACCGAAAGAGCGACTGCCCCACACTTGAACTCAGGGTCTCTTGCTTTCTACCCCGGCGCCTTAATCACTGGACCCAACTGGCTCCCCTTCAGAGGCTCCTATAAAGCAGCAACCCCAGAAGAGACCCCGGCCTCCGCTTGCCTCAATACGGGAGGGGGAAGGGAACCGGACCGTAAAATGAAAGGGGAGGCCATGCCCCACCTCGGCGCTCGGCACCATAGCAACCCGCCGCAACGCGCAGGCACCCTCTGGCTAAAGGAAGGCCGATTGGTCGCTGTGGGGAGGGCGGCGATTGGCAGGAGGACTCCTTTGGGCGGTTCCTCCAGAGGAACAGGCGGCGCTTTCCGCAGAAAAGCGCGTGGAGCCTCACTTCCGGAAGCTAAACGGCCAACGAGGGAGCTTTCCTGAATCAGCGACAGAGGAGCCCGGATGATGCAGGTTTGGCACAAAGGGTGCTGGGAGTCGCAGTCCGGGAGGGTTACTTTCGGGTTCGCTTGAGGCGGAGACTTCGGCCCGGGCCTCCCCTGCGGGGAGGGGGACGCAGCTCTGACCCATTTCTCTTTCTCCCCCGCAGGAGGACGGAGGACCCCGGCGGAGGAAGGAAGGAGGCGCCGCCCGAGAAGAGGAGGAGAGTGGGCCCCGCGGAGCAGCCCTGCCCGGTCCTGGAGCGGCTTCCCCGAGAGACGGCGAGGAAAGGCCGGGAGGCTCCGGCGCTGCAGGAGGGATGAGCCGAATGGCACCCGGGGAAAGGCGGCTTCCCGAAGAGCGATGCGGGGAGAAGGAAACGGGCGGAGACCCCGAGACGGTCCTGGAGGGCGGAGGGTCCCTCGGAAGACCCGGGAATCCCCAGAGGATCCAGGAGGGAGAAAAGGAATATCAGTGCCCGGAATGCGAGAAATCCTTCAGAAATAGCGGACATTTTGAAAACCACCTAATAAGCCACTCATTAGAGAAACCATTTAAATGCTTTGAGTGTGGAAAGAGCTTCAGTGACAGGAGCAAGTTTGATACCCATGAAAGAATCCACACAGGAGAAAAACCTCATGAATGCCCGGAGTGTGGAAAGAGCTTCAGTCAAAGGAGCAACCTTTCTAGACATCAAAGGATCCATTTGATCAAGAAACCGAATAAATGCCTGGAGGGCGGAGGGTCCTTCGGAAGTCCTGGGAATCCCCAGAGGATCCACGAGGGAAGAAAGAGATATCAGTGCCCGGAATGCGAAAAATCCTTCAAAACAAATTCACATCTTAAAAGGCATCTAAGCATCCACTCAGGACAGAAACCTCATAAATGCCTGGACTGTGGAAAGAGTTTCAGTGAGAGGGGATGCCTTTATACTCATCAAAAAATCCATTTACAAGAAGTGTACGAATGCGGGGAATGTGAAAAATCCTTTAAAACAATTCAAATCCTTGAAAAACATCAAAGAATCCACAAGCCATGTATATGCCTGGAGTGCGGAAAGAGCTTCAGTGAATGGAGAAATCTTAATAAGCATCAAAGAATCCACACAGGAGAAAAACCTTATAAATGCCTTGAGTGTGGAAAGAACTTTACTGTGCGTTCAAACCTCCGTCGACATCAAAGATTTCACACAGGAGAGAAACCCTATAAATGCCTGGAATGTGGAAAGCGTTTCAATGATAAAGGAACTCTATATGGACATCAAAGAATCCACACAGGAGAAAAATCACATAAATGTCTGGAGTGTGGAAAGAGCTTCAGTACGAGAGGATACCTTTACAGACACCAAAGAATCCACACAGGAGAAAAACCACATAAATGTCTGGAGTGTGGAAAGAGCTTTAGTACGAGAGGAACTCTATATATACATCAAAACATTCACATAGGAGAAAAACCACATAAATGTCTGGAGTGTGGAAAGAGCTTCAGTATGAGGGGACATCTTGACAGACATCAAAGAATCCACACAGGAGAAAAACCGTATCAATGTATGAAGTGTGGAAAGAGCTTCAGTGTGAGAGGAAACCTTTACAGACATCAAAGAACCCACACAGGAGAAAAACCACATAAATGTCTGGAGTGTGGAAAGAGCTTCAGTCTGAGAGGAAACCTTGACAGACATCAACGAACCCACACAGGAGAAAAACCCTACAAATGCCTTGAGTGTGGAAAGAACTTTACTGACTCTGGAAACCTCCGTCGACATCAAATAATTCACACAGGAGAGAAACCCTATAAATGCCTGGAATGTGGAAAGAGCTTCAGTACAAGAGGATACCTGTATGTGCATCAAATGATTCACACAGGAGAACAACCACATAAATGTCTGGAGTGTGGAAAGAGCTTCAGGACGAGAGGATACCTGTATGTGCATCAAATGATTCACACAGGAGAAAAACCACATAAATGTCTGGAATGTGGAAAGAGCTTCAGTACGAGAGGATACCTTTACAGACATCAAAGAATCCACACAGGAGAAAAACCACAAATGTCTGGAGTATGGGAAGAGCTTCAGTACAAGAGGAACTCTATATGTACATCAAAACATTCACACAGGAGAAAAACCACATAAATGTCTGGAGTATGGAAAGAGCTTCAGTATGAGAGGACATCTTGACAGACATCAAAGAATCCACTCAGAAGAAAAACCCTAAAAATGCCTTGAGTGTGGAGAGAAAAATGATAAACATGCCTGAGTGTGAGAAATCTTCAGTCACAGTGTGAAGTCACAGGTACAGTATCTCAGGAATTGAATTGTGTATTCAATTTGGCCAAGTGTGAATAGACACGCTAGGAATTTGTCCCGAGTTCACAAGCTCTCAGCGTACTTACAAGGGAATGGATTAATGATATTCATGATAATTATAATTCAAATATGAGGGTTGAGTAAAGAAAATATTAAGGGTAAATAATAACTGCCAAATAAGGGACTTTCTCAGGCTGATTAATAAAGGACTTTTTCAATTGTACATTGTTTCAACTGGCTGAAATTGTACCTTTTCACAAGATGTATGTAACTCATGATGCCATTTCCCATGTGAACATTCTTTTAATCTAATATTAATTTCAGTGGTTATGCTTAATATTATGGGATGTTATTGCCCATGTCTCTGATGTAACTGTAAATGAGCAGGATGATTTCTTCCAGGGTGGATTTGATTTAAATCACATTTTTTTGAATCATAAATCACTAGTAAAAAGGCTTGATTGAAATCAACCCAATTTAAATCATTTTTAAAGAGCAACTGTCATCTCTGTCCCAAAGCACCTCTTCCTCTAACCCACTGTTGACTCACCAACAGTCCCATTCACTTTAATGGGACGTCTGGTGATGTGGCAGTGACAACACGGTCTGGCGGGCAGCAGGTGGGTGGATGCCTGCTAATAGGTGCTGCCATCATGAATATGAAATGAAATGACAGGTGCTCTTTAAAATTTATGAGCTGCTTAGGAGGTTTCACTTTCATTTTTATTGTTTGCCTTTCCTCCTCACACTTGGAGCCTGGTGGCCTTTCTCTTCAATCATACAGTTTGTAGTGTACATAGATTTGCAAAGCCGTAGGATAAAGGAATATTCCTGCAGTTTGCTTTATGATTTATCTCATGGTTACTGTGAAATTATCGTTAGATAGATTTTTACCCCGAAAGCATTTTATTAAAATAAATTTGATAAAAATAAAAAAAAAATCTGACTTTTTTTTTTAATCAATTTTTATCCACCCTGATTTCTTCCATGCAATCAACTCTTGTTTTCTACTTTTTCTACTTTATGGAGTATAAAATGAAACCTGATTCTGTGTCCTGGATTCCCTCTTTCCATTGAGGGAAATAAGGGTAAATAATAACTAACAAATTAAGGGACTTTCTCAGGCTGAATAATAAAGGACTTTTTCTGTTGTACATGCTAGAGGTTTCAAGTGGCTGAAACTGCATCTTTTCACAAGAGACGTGACTCAAGATTCCATTTTCCATGTGAATGTTCTCCTTTTAATGCAAGGTTTATTTCAGTGGCTATACTTGATATTATGGGATATTGCTGTCCATGCCTCCAATGTAATTAACTGAGCAGGATTTCTTCCATGCAATCAATTCCCTCTTTTCATTAAGGGAAATCTCTTAATACTCTAATAAATTGCCTTTAAATGGACATGCCACTCAGTGCCTAATTAAAGCCTGTTTGATCTTCCACTTGGTGCAGAGACAAGGTCTTTCCCAGTTGTCAGGATAGTCAAAGTTCCCCCATTTCTATGCTTTCTGTTCATCAGATAAATCGGCATCTGCCTTCCTCCAACCAGCGAGAGGGTGCCTGGGCAATGCCAAGTCCCTTCCCGGCCCCAGGCCCTCCATTGGGAAAGAGGTGAACTGGGTCATCACCTGAAAGGACCTCAAAGAGGATTCGGTGGGATCTGAGGCCCTGTTCACACAACACGCTTCCCACTCCTGGCTTTGCGCATCCTGAGCCCTGGCTGGCTTCACAGGCTGACTGCAAGCAAAGTTAATCCGAGTTAAGACCAGCCAAGCTGAGCAGGCCATGCAAATGTAGCCGTGAGGGCTTCGATTCCTGGGGGACGCATCAAGGGGGGAATCACCTGTGGAGCCATCTCCCTCCAGGGACCTTCTCCCCCCAAATGAGTCTTCCTGGGGCACTTTGCAGGAGACAATCATGGCTTCCCCATTAATCAGCCCTGCGAGGTATGGCAGCCCCTCAACTGCAAAACCAATAACACGATTACTAGTGGTTCAGTTTTACTCTTGTTTCAGTAAAAGGACCTTTTTACTATTTCCTTTATTATGGTTTGTTTAGTGATTGCGCTATTCTCTCTTGCCTCATAGTTTAACTTGAATCACATTACAAATTATTTAAAATTGTTTTGCGTCATGTTTTCTTACAGGGGGTGCACATCTTGCAAATTGTGCAGGGGATGTGAGTTCAACTGTATTCACTGTACATTCCTATATCACTGCAGCAAGTTTAATGCAGTCAATCCATAGTGCTGTATTTCAATGTATTGCTCAGCAAGGTGGGCCAGAGTTGGCCTTTCCTTTTCAGTAGCAGAGGCTGAGCTTCTGAAGCAACAGCCCCTCTGTCTCCTTTTCCTGGAATAAGCCACTGGCATCTCAGCCTTTCTGTCTTGCCTGGAATACATCTGTCCCAACACAGTTGGTAGGCAACAAGCCAAGGAAGCCAGATGTGTGTTACAGTGTTCAAAGCTGCTTCCTTTCTGGTAGTTTCCTAGTACCAGACTCAACCCCCAAAAAGCTTTTTTTTAAAAAAGTTTTTTATTTTTTACAACAAACATACAAAACAATAAATAAAACATTCTTTCAGTTATACAGTGTGTCAGTTTGGTACATGTATCTTGTGCACAATATCTATAGTCTTTTCCTCTTAAATTTACATTCAAATTTTATTGATTAGCTTTCCATATCATATTATATTATTAATATACCATCATTGATCTTTTAATTTCAATTCCATATTATCCTGAAGAGCAAATCTTGGTTCTTACTAATTTTTATTCATGCTATAATTTATTCAGAAATAATCAGCTATACCCTCCAAAAAGCTTTGATGGAGCTTTAGAGACCTAGCCAAGATTTGCCAATTGCTACTTGAAACAGGAAGGGGAATGAATGTGGACCTGGATTCTGTCAATTCACTTGACTGCTCCTATCCACGTCCTTACACGAATGCATGGATCATTAAGCAGGATGGGGGTAGCCCTTGAAGGACTAGGACAGTCCCATGCCTAGTATCTCAAAAAACAAGGGACAGGATTCTCCCCTATAGCTGTCACAATCTGGTTCTTTGGGGAAGGTGTTCCAACTTCAAAAGTTCTCTGGTCCTATCACACTGTCAAACTACCAAATAGGGCTGTTTTACTATCATCCTTCTCATCTTTTCTATTACCAATTCCTTACCTTCTTATGACTATAATGTTGCTTGTATCTTAGTTTCTGGTATTATTGCTTTGAAAATCCACTGGAGGGCAGAATAGTTCCACCAAAACTATCTTTAAACAAAAGAGGTCTCCAAACTTGGCAACTTTGAGACTTATAAACTTCAGCTCCACAGAGTTGAAGTACACAAGTCTTAAAGTTGCCAAGTTTGGGGACCCCTGCATTACAAAATGGTTTCCTTTCTCCCCGGCTGAAAAGGAGGAGATAATTTACATTCAGATATTTCGGGGTTAGGTTTTTATTGAATATATATTCATTTACTACATCTGTGCTTAAGTCCTTTCACGCTTTGGAGGGATGGGAGGGGTGTTATTATCCACATTTGCATAATGAATAGTCGATCAGCCCAACTGCTAAAGGCTACAGTGGACAGGAATGGATGGACACTGATGAAGGAGAGATTCAATCTAGAAATGAGGAATTTTGGCTCTTCGGCTTTGTAACTGTAGCAACAGCCCTCTAGAGCCGGATATATATGTATATATTATACATATGGGTGTGTGTATCTATATATATGTGTGTACACACACACACACCCCTCTCTCTCTCTCAAGATTAGCTACAGGAAGAACAAAAAGAGAACTTGAACTCCTAGAACCAAGAGGGGAGAGGTGGCCCAGCAACCCAGCCTGAAACCTGAGCAGAGCCAGTGGGGTGCAGAGGCCACTGAGCAACACTGAAACGGATCGAGGAGAACAGTGAGAACAGTTAACCAGTTAACAGTTAACCAGTGGAAGAACTTTGCCTCCAGAGGTGCTGGGTGCTTCTACACTGGGAGTTTTTAGAAAGGCTGCACAGCCACACAGGGTCTCTTGTTTTCTCCCCAGGCGCCTTAATCACTGGACCCAACTGGCTCCCCTTCATAGATTGATGATCCGTACTTGATGATCTGCATTTTCAGGCGGGCAAAGAAACCCATTTGCAAAGGTAAAAGTGTCAAATTCAGGTAATCAAATTCTTTTCAGCTCCACACCAAGCTTGGTGCCTGAGTTTGGAGATTAAGACGTGATTTAAAATGATCAACCATTAGCCACTTTGTTAGCTACGAAGGAATGAAACTTGCGACCCGCCCTCTGCCTGTGAGGTGGGCTGGACCGAAAGAGGGGCTGCCCCACACTTGAACTCAGGGTCTCTTGCTTTCTACCCCGGCGCCTTAATCACTGGACCCAACTGGCTCCCCTTCAGAGGCTCCTATAAGGCTGCAGCCCCAGAAGAGACCCCGGCCTCCGCTTGCCTCAATACGGGGGGGGAGGGGAAGATCGCACCCCAAAGATCAAAGGGAGCCCTCCGCCCCACCTCCGCGGGGAACCATAGCAACCGTAAGCACCGCGCAAGCGCCCTCTGTCTAAAGGAAAGCGGACGCCGTTTGGTCGCTCTGGAGAGGGCGGCGATTGGCAAAAGGATCCCTTGGGGCGGTCCCTCCAAAGGAACAGGCGGAGCTTCCGGAGAAAAGGGCGTGAAGCCTCCACTTCCGCAAACCAAACGGGCAACGAGGCAGCTACCTGAATCGGCTACAGAGGAGCCCGGATGATGCAGGTTTGGCGCAAGGGACGCTGGGAGTCGAAGTCCGGGTGGGTCTCTCCCCGAGAAGGGAGGCATGGGAACTCGAGGCCTTGTCTGGTGGAGGGGACGGGGGGGGGAACGGGACGCGAGGAGGGACCGCGAGAGGCGAAGGCTTCGGCCTTCCTCCCCTGGCGGGACTGGGTCTCCCGTGCGGGGAAGGAGACGCAGCCGTGACCCGCCTCTCTCTGAGGGGGACCTCAGGAGGACGGAGGAGCCCGGCGGGGGAAGGAAGGAGGCGCCGCCCGAGAGGAGGAAGATAGCGGGCCCCGCGGAGCAGCCCTGCCTGTTCCCGGCGCGGCTTCCCCGGGAGACGGCGGGGAAAGGCCGGGAGGCTCCAGGGCTGCAGGAGGGATGAGCCCAGGGGGACCGCGGGAAAGGAGGCTGCCAGGAGGGCGATGCGTGGAGGAAGAAACGGACGGAGACCCCCAGACGGGCCTAGAGAGCGGAGGGTCCCTCGGAAGACCCGGGAATCCCCAGAGGATCCAGGAGGGAGAAAAGGAATATCAGTGCCCGGAATGCGAGAAATCCTTCAGAAATAGCGGACATTTTGAAAACCACCTAATAAGCCACTCATTAGAGAAACCATTTAAATGCTTTCAGTGTGGAAAGAGCTTCAGTGATAGGAGCAAGTTTGATACCCATGAAAGAATCCACACAGGAGAAAAACCTCATAAATGTCTGCAGTGTGGAAAGAGGAGTTGCCTTTATAAACATCAAAGGATCCACTCCGCAGAGAAACTGAATAAAAGCCTGGAGGGTGGAGGGTCTTTCAAAAGACCTGGGAATCCCCAGAGGATCCAGGAAGGAGGAAAGAAATATCAGTGCCCGGAATGCGAAAAATCCTTCAAAACAAATGGGGTTCTTAAAAATCATCTAAGGACCCACTCGGGAGAGAAGCCTTATAAATGCCTGGAGTGTGGAAAAAGCTTCAGTCAGAGGAGCAGCCTTTATAAACATCAAATGATGCATTCAGGAGAAAAACCTCATAAATGCCTGGAGTGTGGAAAAAGCTTCAATCAGAGGAGCAGTCTTTATAGACATCAAAGGATCCACTCAGCAGAGAAATTGAATAAAAGCCCGGAGGGACAAGGGTCCTTCGGAAGATCTGGGAATCCCCGAAAGATCCAGGAGGAAGGAAAGAAATATCAGTGCCCAGAATGTGAAAAGTCCTTCAAAACAAATAATGTACTTGAAGAGCATCTAAGAATCCACACAGAAGAGACATCACATAAATGCTTGGATTGTGGAAAGAGCTTCTGGCAAAGTGAACATCTTTATAGACATCAAAGGATCCATTGTGGAGAGAAGCCATACAAATGCCTGAAGTGTGGAAAGAGCTTCAACATGGAGGAAAACCTTTATAGACATGAAAGTATTCATACTGGAGAGAAACTGAATAAGTTCCTCAAGGATGGAGAGTCCTTTGGAAGACCCGGGAGTCCTCAAAGGGTCCACAAGAGAGGAAGGAAGCACAAATGCCCAGAATGTGAAAAATCCTTCCAAAAAAATGGAGATCTTCTAAGACATATAACAGTCCACACAGGAGTAAGAAAATATCAGTGCCCCGAATGTGAAAAATCTTTCAAAAGAAATGACCACCTTGAAAGCCATCTAAGGATCCACTCAGGAGAGAAACTGAATAAATGCCTGGAGTGTGGAATGTGCTTCAGTCATAGGAGCAGCCTTTATAGACATCAAAGGATCCATTTGGAGGAGAAACCAAATAAATGCCTGGAGGGCAGCGATACCATCCGAAGACTCTGGAATCCCCAAAGGATCCAAGAGAGAGAAAAGAAATATCAATGCCCGGAATGTGAAAAATCCTTCAAAACAAATAGACAACTGCAAAGGCATATAACAGTCCACACCGGAGAAAGGAAATATCAATGCCCGGAATGTGAAAAATCCTTCAAAAGAAGTGACCATCTTCAAAGCCATCTAACAATCCACACAAGAGAAAGGAGCTATCAATGCCCAGAATGTGAAGAATCCTTCAACAGAAATGGAGATCTTGAAAGGCATCTAAGAATCCACACAGATGGAAACCTACATAAATGCCTGGAATGTGGAAAGAGCTTCAATTGTAAAAGCAACCTTTATACACACCAAAGAATCCACACAGGAGAGAGACCATATAAATGCCTGGAGTGTGGAAAGAGCTTCAATTGTAAAGGCAACCTTTATGTACATCAAAGACTCCATTTACAGAAACCGTACCAATGCGGGAAATGTGAAAAATGCTTCAAAAATATTCAAATCCTTGAAAAACATCTAAGAATCCATAAGCCATGTATAGACATCGAATGATTCACACTGGAGAAAAACTGTATTGATTTAATTGATTTATTGGACTTATATGCTGCCCTCTCTCCCTAGGTATCAATGCCTGGAGTGTGGAAGGAGCTTCAGTTGGAGAGGAAACCTTTACATGCATCAAATAATCCATTGAGGAAAAAAAATGTGTTGAGTGTGGAAAGGCGTTGTAGCGTCCATCAACACCAAACAATTCATGTGGGGAAAAAAAATTATAAGCATGTCTCAGTATGAGACCTTCAGTCACAGTGTATATCTCAGGAATTGAATTCAGTTGCATTCAAGTGTGAATAGACATGCTAGGAATTTGTCTCAGTGTACATACAAAGCAATAGAAGCAATATTCATGATAACTATAATTCCAATAAGAAGGTTGAAGATATTAAGAAGTGTAAATAATGTGCCAAATAAAGGATTTTCTCAGGCTGAATAATAAATGACTTTTTAAATTGTACATGCTAGATTTGGGTGGCCAGTTGGGAGTGGGGGGACAACAACTTCTCCTTTATCATTCTCTGCCCCTATTTTCAGGCAATGAGCCCTGACTCTTGGGCCAGAAGTAGGGAAGCAATTGGGAAGACTGGCTTGCAAAGGCCACAAGCACTCCTGGCAGCTGTTCATATGCAGGGGTGGTTCACATGAAACGCACTGTGGCTCTTGGTGAGACAGAGGCCCAGAGTGGAAATAGTGGGGGCTTGTCTTTGTAGCAGGTGGGAGGGGGAAGCAGAAAGGAGAGTAGCCCCAACCCCCGGGTGCCATCGTTGCAGCTGGCAGAAGTATGGAAGCCAAGAGACACATCGTTGCCCCAGGCCCTCCACTGGGGAACAGGTGGACCTGAAAGAGGACTCAGTGGGACCTGAGGCCCCGTTCACACAACACACTTCCCACTCCTGGCTTTGCGCATCCTGAGCCAGTGTCTCGGCTGGCGTCACAGGCTGACTGCAAGCAAAGTTAACCCGAGTTAAGAGCAGCCAAGCTGAGNTCGGGGGGGGGGGGGAATCACCTGGAGATGTGCTATAAACTGATCTTAATGTCCATATTTTCCAATATTTTGGAGTTCTTTGGACCGGGATAGAGTTACGACACCAAATAAAATCTAAGGATGCTACCCTATTTTTTGGCATTCGTTTTAGGTTTTTAATCATAAAATTATAGGTATTTATAATTATTCCTTTGTAAATATTTATTTAGATTTGTTTGCCTCAAGGTGAATGATTAATTTTTAGACTTTGACATTTATGCTTTTTTTTAATAAAAAGTTTTTTATTTTAAGACAAACATACAAACAAAACATAAAAACATAAAAACATCTTCCATTTCATATAGTGTGTCAGTTGGTCACAAATTTTTTGTGCTATTCTTTCGTAGTCATCACTCAAAATTTATATAAACTTTCACATTGTCAAACTAATATATGCTTATATACAGTATTTATCAGTTATTAATCACCCATGACTATTCTATTTTATACGAGACATTCCAAATTTTATGTTAAAATTTATATACTTTCATCCAATATATGTCTACACTATATTCTGTATCAATCCATTAAACTGCCATTATAAGGTTATTAACTCTTATCACATTACCAATTCTTTTTTTTTTAATTCACATTTATATGCCTCCCTTCTCCGGAAACTCAGGGCGGCTTACAATCTTTGGAGCANNNNCCATGCGCTCGGCAATAGCCTTCATTCTTACTG
>AZIM01006605.1:47490-60644 GCA_000516915.1 Ophiophagus hannah | reverse complement strand
GTGAGCACAGATCAAAACCGCGCACAGTTGAGGTTTCAATCTGTTGCCAAAGAGGCTCAAACTGGATCCTGATCTTTTATTACATGTAAATGTTGCCTTTTCCTTTCTTATTAAGCTCTCCCATCACCTGTTGCATCAGCCGTTCAGTCTTGTAGCACAAAAGTTCCTTTTTTTCTCTATTTCAATTGTTAAATAATATTCAAATAGTCCTTTTCAGCTTCCTTTCTTTTAGATCCAATTTCTTTCAATCAACCCCGTCCTCACCATGGCTCCACACAATACTTAGTAGCATGGAAACACCTACCCTTCTCCCAAAACAAATGGGTAGCCAAAAAACATGTATGGAAATTCCACCTGAAATGCCCTCACAAACCATCCTAAGTCTTAATGTAATACATGCTTTTATGTCTTCCAGGTGGAATTTCCATTTTTTTGAGGAGGGCAATATGTCAGATCGGTTATCTGCCATTCTTCGATGGAAAAAGGGGAAGGGTTGGATTTTATACATTTAATTCTTTTCCTCTCTGTGTATCCTAATATCCTATTTCTTACATTGGCTTTGTATAACCTTTTACACAATTTATAACCATTGCCTGGTGCCCCAGATGCCTGGATAAATCTCACCTCTTCAAGGGATGTAAGGGGAGAAGGGGCCATGTGGATTGCAGCGCCGGAAGATAACTCCTGAGAACCTTTCCTTATCTGCTTTCTCAGAGACAGTGGGATAATAACATGTTCACACCTGCAGATTGGTGGAATCCACATTGGACTGTGGGGAGGGGTTCTAATTCCCTTTATCTTAGTTGCATGCCCTGAGGGACCCCAGACCCTGCTTTGAATTTTGACCTCCTTTTACCCCTGTTCAATAAAAGATTCCTTTTGAAATATAAAGTTTTCAAGAGTTCATGCTTATTTTTTGAAGTGGGGGTGGGGAGAAGCTGGTCCTTACAAAGAAAGGTGCACTCCCCCATCCAGGTCTTGAGACTGACATCCACCCAGGGGCAATGAATGCTGTTTCTGCACTAGTCAGAATTCTGACTGGAAAGCGTGCAAAAAAATCATTGTCTCTTAAGGCCCAAACACTCTTTCAACAACTGAAAAAAATTGCCAAAGAACCAGGTAAGGAATGTGTCTAGCGCCTACACATAGTAGAGCTGATATAAAGTGCTCCACATATTTCCTCAGAGTCAAGAAGCTGAAAGAAATCCCCATAACAACATACAGTACTATCTCAATAATTTCCTCTGACTCCATGGAGACAGTAGATGTGCAGTCCTGCATAACCGTAGCCATGGGATCAACCCTACAGTCTGACATGCTAATATTTGTTTCTGCCATTTTGCTTCCAAATTCTAAGTTCCTTTTCCAATCTATAGCCAATTGTTGTGGAGTGAGATTCTACCTTTATGAAAGTTGCTTTTTCTTCTCAGGTGTTTTGCTTGTGCAGAGGGAGCGGTCAGTGAATATAAGCAAATGGTTGCTTGTCATGGGAACAGGTATATGGGGGAGGACATAGCATCCATGCATTGCAGCAGTTGTCTCTCTCTGTCTCAGCCAAAAACAATGGAAAGGGGTGGGGAGCCCTTTCTCCTCCCTCAGTACTTTGAGCCATCCACCTGGTGAATTGAAATAGGGGGTCGATGTCACTCTGAACCTTCTCCAGTGCTAAAAAGGGACATGGGGTAGTGGAACAACAATATTCATGTCAACTCATAAAATATTTTGTATACACATTTTATAGTTGTCAACAGAAAGAAGGGGGGAGTTTCAAAGAGCAGGCAGCAGTGTGGAATCAAAAGTATATTCCATTCATATTTTCTTCAGAGACTGATTAGATGACTGAAGCTTCTGCTGTGCAAAACTCTAATTGGAGAGCATGATTGATGACTCTTGATTATGGACGTGTTTCATTGGATGATACACCCAGGGGGGTGGGGGGAAAAGCAGGATCAAGGGTGACAGTGAATTACGTATCTCAGAGTCGGCTATGCCGGCATGTTAACTTCTAGTAAATCCTTTGTAGTTTTGGAAGTGTGGCTCGAGGCTCATGATTTAACTGGAGTAACTGCCAGAACCCTGACAGATAGCCCTCTGAGATACGTAATTCACTGTCACCCTTGATCCTGCTTTCCCCCCCACTCCTCTGGGTGTATCCAATGAAACACGTCCATAACCAAGAGTCATCAATCATGCTCTCCAATTAGATTTTTGCATGATTTTTGCGGCTAATTATTGTCTGCTGGGTGCTTAACAAATGGCCAATGCTGTTTAGCATGCTAGGGTATTAAAACACACACTATTGTTTGTTTATTTATCATATTTAAGAATTGCCCATCTCCATCATGGAGGACCTCTAAGTACTGTACAAATGCAATATTAAAGCACCATATATAAAATTTTAAAAAGGCAAGCAATGTTAAAAGTATTTAGGAAGAGGTATTTGAGGGCTCCAACCAGCTCTACAATGCATACTTCTCTGTGTGCCCCAAGCAAGGCTGCAGAATCATGTTTTCCAGCCTTTCTGAAAAGCTTTCCTGTGGATATGTTTAAATTGAAGATATTAACACAATTCACAAAGAAAGGGCCAGAAAGAAGATATACAGATAGTTTTGAAATCAAGTTCAAAAGATATTCTAAACATTATTCTAAAGCAATTTTTCTTGTTCCTAGATTCCTTTGATTCCTGTTTTCTTTCATTATTTTTATTTGTCATGTTACTTGTCAAGTTACCTCTTTGAATTCTAAACTAATTCTAGAATTGCACATGCCAGCTGACAAGTAAATAAATAAATAACATGTAATTCCTCAAATAGGATTTTCCCTGTATAGTATAGGAATGTCTCCATGGTTAATTCAATATCCTAAACTAAACTAACTAAACTAAACTAATATATTAAATATGATAAATAAATAAATAATGTGTTAAAGTAAACTAAGTAAACAAGTGTGATATTACATAAGATAAGCAAACAAATAAGCAAACAAATACTCTAAAGTAAAATAAACCTAAGCTAGTAGTTAAATAAAAACTAAATCAGATCTCAGCTACCAATCCTCAATCCTACACTCAGCACATACACAAAGATTCAGCCCTCATTTACTTCTCCTTTGTGAAGTCATCTATCTGTCAGCACTATTCTGAAGCATGACCTCACAAAGGAAAAGCACAGCAAACTGATTGGTTGAATGAATGCTACTCAGAGTTTTATCTGTTTTTCAATATTGTACAAAATCCCGTTGATAGGTTTGGTGGAATCAAAGGATGTGCTAACAAGAGAAATTCTTTTCCTGTCTGTGCATATACCAATCTCACAATAGTAATTATATACCTATATAATCTTTTTTCTCTAATTGTTTATTTGTTAATCCAAAAAGGAAAGTTTCCAGCTTCTATTGAATATTGATTTTTTAAAACTTCTGTATCGAAGTATATATTTGAATCTATTTTTAGAGCTTTTTTACATGTCCATCAAGCATATTAAAATGTGTTTCTTCATGTTGTTCACATTTCCAACATACATTTGAAATGCCTTTATAGATTCTTGATAATTTCTCTGCTTTCATGTACTAACAATATAATAAAAATTTATAAAAATTCTCTTGGAGATAACACTATATAAATCTTATCCCTTTTAACCACATATTTTCCCACCTATATGTTATAAACAAAATTCTTAGTCCACTTTATCATACATTCTTTAACCCGGTCTTCCTTTTCAAATTACAACAAAAGTTTGGACATTTTAGCAATTACTTGTTCACTTTCAGTGCGCAGTTGTAGCTCAAATTCTTACTTAATTTTCTCTATACCGTGAATCTTTTTTGTTGATTTTAAATTATTTAGATCACTTTAAGTAGGAAAACATTAACAACCACATCCTTCTAATATTAACTTATTTCAATTTGATTTTAAATTTTCCTTGATAATGTTCCAATAAATCCCAATATGCCAGCCATTTATCTTTACCTGCCTTTTTCCCCCTATAATATACTTTTTAAGCTGAGATCTATAAAGGTACTTTGGGGCACAACCTCGGTTTATATCTCATTCATGTTCTCTATATGGCATGTCTAATAAAATGATTTTTATAGTCCACATCATACCATAAATAACCATGCTATCCAAACCTCAAACTCTGACTTTCTAATTATAAAAGCCTCTTATTTCTCAGCAACATCTTTTTCCCCATCTAAACCAAACAAGCAGCAAAATACAATTTCAAAGAGTATGCCGCTAGCAAACTTTAAGAATTACCATAAATTGTGGGTTTCCACCAAGGTTGTTGGGAAATGGAACCAGCAGTCATTTATAGATTCTCCATTTTGAGAAACATAAAGCATATTCCAGTATATTTTACATACAATATATACAGCATATTATATAGAGTGCAATACAGTATATTTTATAAGCAAAATCATTTCCATCCCATTGAGAGACACAAAATCTTTGGGAATGGAAAATAGAAGTTAACTAGGAAATCGTTATATGAAAAGCCTGGATCTACTTCCTTGCCCTTCTCCTACAGAAGGAGTATGATTCTCATGGAAGCTACCGGTGCTTATTGAGTTGAACTATTTTACAGGGTGCCTTCTTGATGGCCATATAGATACAAAACCTATGTATTATGGCCAACAACCATTAGCCAAGGCTGTTTTAGTAGAGAATTCTCTAAGGGGAGAATGGGCCTTAGGTGCTGTTTTGAATATATTAACAGATACCAGTTTCATAATACTTTTAATTACCAGGACTGACTCCTAGAATTCTGGAAATTGCTGTTTGGTGGGAGTTTGAACAATTCTGCCTTAAACATTCTAGCCATTTGGCACTGTTGCTATTCTCTTGACAAGCAGACCTCTATTCAACCTCTACTCTCTACTTTCTATTTTAAATAGATTGATGAAAAAATCCTCAGAGCTGCACATATCTCTGAGACCACTATGTTGCAATCATTTCCATAACCTGGAACCCTCTTTTTCATTATCATATCTATAGCCTCTGAACTTGCAAATAACCATTTGTTTTTAAGGTATGAATTAGTCCTCAAGGTTTATAATGAGCATTTGAGTTGTTATTTACCCTAGAGACCTTCAGATTAGACAGATTAAGTAAGATTAATCATAGCAGTTTTAAGAGACAGCCATCAGCATTGATTTGGCAGCATCAGCTTCCTGATCTTGGGTATTTTAACACAAAAAAAGCAATCCAGATGAGGTCTCTTATAACAATTATAAATTAATTCTAGAATAATCAGCCCAGCTCATGGATTCCACATACTTGCAGCCACCTTACAAGTAGCTTATTTATAAGGTAATTATGAAGTCTTGCTTTAGAAGCACAGATAAAAATATATAAAGGCATAATATATTCAAAAACAAGCTTGCATTTAATTCTCTTGAGGACTGCATGATGAATGATTGCTTGTTTATGTAGATATATAAATACACAGACATATAGTATATGCAAATACATACATATATGTTGATAAAAATGTGTCTCTATCCTGAAAAACTAAATTGTAATTAGAAAAGTATTATATCCAAGATACAGTATTATCCTTGTTGACATATGTGAAATTCTGTCTTAACAAATATGAAAAGTAAATAAAGTAGTGGTCTTCAATTCTCTGTACTTCTATATTCATATAAGTAGTCCTAATTCTCAGTTTGGCGTGTAAAAATTATGCCTGGATGACAAACCTGTGACAAGCTTTTAAGAATTTTTTTTTAATCCTCGTCTAAAATGACCTGTTAACAGCATTTGAATGCACTGCAAATGAATATTTGTTGAAGTATCTGGATGGCATGAGGAAAAGAAAAGAAATATTGATTTTTAATTTGGCATACTAGAAACCTTGCTTTACTTATGAAAGGAGTGAAACAAAATTGAAGTGATTTAATTTGATGTCATATAAAACATTATTATTTTCATATTTTACTCTGACATGCCAAACTTCAAAGCAACATATTTTGTGCCTCAGATAATAAATATGTGTTCCCAAAAATAGCTGAGTTGTCATTTATTTCAATGATTATAACTGAACTAACCATTCCTCTTATAATGAGTTATGATGCATATTTCAAGGTCAAATGCTTGTCATCTCCTCCCTATTGCCATTTTTCAAGCCATCATTTTGCAAAGCAGAAGATTACTTTATAAACGTAGTCATTAAGCAAATCTGGCTTCCCAAACTGACTGGGAAAGTCACAAATTGTGATCAAGTGACTGCAAGTTGCTACAACAATTGTAAATGCAAGCCATGTGACTGTGTGTCTGTGAGACAGTCACAATGGGGGGGGTGAGACAGTCATAATTTCAAGGACAGGGTATATGTCACTTTTTCTGAGGATGTTGTTACATCGAATCAACATTAAATGAATGGTTGTAAGTCAACGACTACCTGTACACTTATTCAAAAATAATACAGAACAGTACTTTGGTAGAAAATGAAGTTTTTCTGCTTGAATGTTAGCTGCAAAATCTTCTACTTAGATGCAAAAGAAATGTTCGAATGGCTAGTGAATATTTCTATACTAGCAATTATAGCACCACTCTGCCTTCTCATCGATGAAGGCAGGTTTTAGGTCAGAAGAGCAAAGCCTGAGAGTGCTATACATTATTAGTCTGAAAACACTTGGTATGTTCCATTTTACTTTTTCATGTGCTGATTTTGCATTTTTACCTGGAAATGTATCTGGAAAAAAGTGGCAGGGTGAAAAGGCTGAACATTGTCCTTCTGCCCATGTTTTTCATCTGCAAGCAGGCGCTCCCATAGTGTCCATTTGCTGAGCTATTGCGCAGGGGCTATGGTAAAGGTGCCCCTACATTATCAGAGGTAAGATACATAATGACTAAGGTACTTAGGTGATAGTACTCAGGAATGATATACAGTATATCACAAAAGTGAGTACACCCCCTCATATTTTGTAAATATTTAAGTAAATCTTATAAATAAACAACACTGAAGTATATCTTATATAAGGTGACCAACTTTTTTACAATGGAAAGGAGGACACAAATAAATTGAAGAAAAAAAACAAAGCCACTTGCGTGCGGCACACTCTCTCAAAACAATTCTCCTGTGTGGAGCACATGCGTCTCATAATCCTGTCTCGCCGCACTGTACCGAGCCTTGACAAATCGTCATGTCAAATACAAATACGTCACATCACACACAACAGATCGGATCCACATCAATCAAATATGGAGATTTACAGATTAGTCTTCAAATATCAAAAAGGAGGACATGTAGGAGGACACTTTTCGAGAGAGGACAGAACTTACAAAAGGAGGACTGTCCTCCCTAAAGGAGGACGGTTGGTCACCTTATCTTATAATAAACACTTAAGTATATCTTATAATAAACAATACTGAAGAAATGACACTTGGCTACAATGTAAAGCATGCTCAAGACCAGCGAAACCCCTTGTCAATGAAAGTGCAGCCCACCTCTGCTTAATTCCATCAAGAAAGGCTGCTTGCTGGCCTTAAAGTTAATTTTTACTTCAGCCTTCCTCTTGATTGCATTAATCTCTGATAACTCTAAGGCTGCAAGCTACTGAATTTGAAATTGCTGAAAACTAAAGTTTGAAGCAAATTTTATTTTGACAGGTTTTGGAAAAAAAAAGGAAAGGATCCAGTCCTAAATAATTTGAAATTTTTGATTTCAAAGATTATGCTCTTTTAGCATCACTATTGTTCCTCCCAAGTGTGAAAGCTTTGCCTGCCCAACTTTTAATTTCACTCATATTTTTACCAGTACTTTGTTCTTGCAAAAGATAGAAACATAAATTAATATAACTGAAGATCACACATTATCCTCTTAGAGATTCTTTTTTAATGGCTGGCAGTTTCCAGAAAAGTCTTGTAACAGTCCTGCAATCTAAAAGACAACTCAGCAGGGAAGCTGGCTGGACAAACAGTGTCAAATCTGAGTCTTCTACATGCTGTTCCATGCTTTCACAGCTCACAAAATGATATCTTGCTGAGTGCTCCTGTTTGTTACAAACCAAAAAACCCAGCAATTTATTTTGAACAAGAAATATACTGCAAACTTCTTGCAAATCCTTTCCATTTATTCATAGAAGCAAAATGTTTAGTTTCTCTGTTCTTTTTATTTGCTGATTGATATAGATCTCATAGAACACACATTTTTGATATATATTACAAGTAGTCCTCAACTTATGACTAGTCTTAGCAACCATTAAAATTTACGATGCACCTCCCCTACTTACAATTTAGATTTGAAGTTCTGACTGCTGCCACCCTCAGTCACATGATAGCATTTTGGTACTTGTCAACAGGCCCATATTTAAGGCTCTTTGCAGCATCCCATGGCCACATGACCACATTCATAGTCACCATTTATGATATTTTTTTTGCTGGACAATGGTGTTTACTTCCAGTTTCTAGTAAAAAATATTCATTGTGGATAATGAATTTGCTTAATGTTGGTGGCATTTGCTTACCAACCGCTGCAAAAAACCAGTCACAGTCACATGATGATCTGCTTAATGACCTGGGATGACTTATGATTATCATTCCAGGTCAATTATGGTCATAAGTTGAAGACTTTCTGTATCTCAGCAGTCCTTTTATTAAATACATGATGCAGTCCAAAAGCTGTACTAACTGTCACAAAGATTGCCATATTTAATGGCAGTCTCCTGCTTTTTACCATGAAAATTGAATCAATTCAATGTCCTATTATGGAAGGAAAGTTCCCTAAACCGATAATGACAGCAAAATTTTGCTTCTATAAAATATGTATTTACTGCAGTTATACTTCATTGACTCTGAGAGAGTTCAGAGAGAAGTAGGAAATGATTAATGTATTTCAGGACCAATTTTTGAAAAAAGCAATCTTAGCCGAATTTAATATCATGCTTGCCAAAGCCTGAGATGGATTTATAACCATAAGGCAGGAACATCAGGAGAAAAAGTGGATTTCCTCAAAGAGAATATTCTTCTTTGATTGGAGAAATTCCATGAATAAAGGCATGTTTTAAATGAATCAATTCCTTTGGAATTCCTTTGGCTGTTTGGAATATGAGAAGAGGTTGAAAAATCTGGTTGCTAGCTTAACTTATCTGATACTGTTTTTTGTCTGATCTAATGCATCATGGCCTTCAAACACCAAAGCAGCTTCACTTCAGCCCAGCTTTTGCTACTCCTGCTAATTGCTAATCTCTCCCAGTGATTTCACACAGTAGCATAGAAAAAAGAGATAAGCCCTGTAGCACCACAAAGAACTAGATAGACATTCAACTACCCCTCCCCCATTACTACTGATTAGAATGACTCCTGGAAGAAGGAGAGGAGCAACTGTGCATTCCATCTTCAACCCTAGTAGGAATTCCAGGAAGATTCCATGTTCAGTGATAGTGAATACATCAAGAGTACTAGGACACCAGGAGGGCAGAGCTGACACCAGGGCAACATGATGGAATTCTTTGGCGCTCCTGGGGGACCCGTCAAAATCTCAACAGACAGTGGTCCATTTGGATCTAAATCACCTTGGAGGGGCAATCATCGAGGAGAGGACACACTGTAGATCCCAGGGATACCGCAATATCCCTGGTTGATCCAGAGATAGCCTCTCTAGCTGACTGGAAAGGAAAGTGGCCATTGTGAGTCGCTGTGAGGCTGGGGCAGCTGCTGACAGAAAGAAGAAATGGAAAGAGTGTGATTGAGCTGGGTGAGGAAAAAACCTTTTAAAATAACAAAGAAGAGCCCCCTGGGTAGAGCAGGCTGAAGGGAAAGCCACAATTAAAGGTGGTGGTGGTGAATACGCCCCTGGAAGAAAGTGGCAAGGAAAGCAGTTTCCAGCGCAAATAGAAAAAGGAAGTCATTAATTAAGGATTTGTGAAAAGAAGTAACTTTAAAACTGGATTTATTGATTTTACTGGGTTAAATTAAGGAAAAGAAGAAAAGAAGTTTGGACTTCCCCTTTTTCTTACCATTTTTTCTTTCCTGACTTTTTAAATTTTAATCTCCTGTATCTGAATAAAATTTTTGAAGGATTATAAATAACAAGGAATTGTTAAAGGGAAGAGAAAAGAAAAAGCAGTGCAATAGTGCCATCTAAAGGAAAAGAAGAAATAGAAGACAAAGGGAGAAAGGGGGTAAGACTGCTTGACCTTGGCAGGCTGGGAAAGAGGAGATAAAGACATATTATTGACAGACAGAAAGTGCAACACTGAAAACTTCTTTTTTAAACAGTGTAACTCTTGGACACTAAAAGAAACAAATGAGATACAAAGAAATAGAAGATTAAATCCCTTTCTCTTGGACTGTTTTGACTACATTGGCAAAATTGCACTGTGCAATTTAATGCTGGGAAATAACTGAGGTCTGGATGCTGAGACCTGGCGATCTAACGCAGATTATAATTGGATAATTAACTTTACTTTTTTCTGACTATAATATATTAACTTTTTGGATATCATTATATTCTTTTTTAAATTCTTTTTTTCCTCTCCTTCAATTTTTGAATTTTGTAATTTTTAATTTTTTAAGGGATTGGTATTTTTTACTTTCTCCCACTTTTATATTTACCATTCCGTAATATTTTGTATATCCTTGCTCCTTTGGAATGTACACTAAACATTAATTGGATTAGAGCATAGAAGAGCTTGAAGAAAGGAACTTGGGAGAAGATCGTACTGTGGATTATAAAGTACTTTGGCTACAAGACAGATTATAAAGAGGTTCTAAAGAGACAACAAACACAATATCTTAAAATGCAGAAAGCAAAAACATCTGCCCCATCTTCTGCTTCTTTCTTGGCTGCTTCAAGCCCTGGATGACAAAGATCTATAGATTTTATGTTACAGCAAGAAAAGGTGGTCACAATGCAAGCAGAGATTTAAATGATTCTATAAGCTTTACAAGAAAAAAATAGGGAAATTGGAAAAGAAAGTAGGGAATGTAAAAGGAAAGGTAGGCTATGTAGAAGAAAAGGTAGAGAACATTCAGCAATTGATGATGAAAAATGAGGAATGCATGGGGAAAATAGAGGACAGAGCAGACATAACAGAAAAAAGAGTAGGAAAAATGGACTACAGATTGACACTAGCAGATTAAAATAAGAGGAAAAAAAGCATCTTGTTGGAGATAGACAGAGCCAATTTAAGATTTCAAAATATTGAGGAAGAAAAGGAGGAAAATCTAGCAGAAATTATGGCAGAGCTATTGGCAGGGACTCTGGAAGCAACAAAAGAAAAAGTGATGGCTGATATAGATGAAATATTTAGAGTTCAGACCAGATATGCACTGAGGAATAAGTTACCAAGAGAAGTACATGTTAGATTCACAAAGAAAGCTGTAAGAATAGGAATACTACAGAAAGCGAGAGATGACACATTGAAATAAAAAGGGAAGGTGATAACAGTGTTGAAGCAAATACCAAGAAGTGTTAGAGTTGAGGACAATTCTTGACAAAATGTTTAATTAAAAGAGGGCTCAATTTTAGATGGCTGATACCAGAGGGAATAATGGTAATATGGCATGAACAGAGACACAGGCTAGACTCAATAGAGAAAGTGGAGCAATTTTATGACTATTTCTTTAGAGAGCAAGAGGGAGAGAGAATAAGGGAAATAGAAGAAACTAAACAGAGAGAGGAAGTCACAGGAGAAAGGGAAAGATGACAAAGAGGAGAGGAAAGAAAACAAGAAGAGAGAACAAGAGAAGAAAAACCGAAGGAACCAAGAGAGATAAGAGCAACAAAACCATATTATAAATAAAGACATGGAATGACAATCATATGATCATATGCCATATGATGACAATCATATAAACAGACTAAACTCGGCAATAAAAAGAAAAAGGATTTTTAACAAATTAGAAAAATTAAAATTGGATATAATTTGTTTACAAGAAGTGCATATCAAAAAACTATATGAGAAAATATTAGACTACCCTAAGAATGGGGAATTATATACCTCCCTGGCACAACAAAGTAAAAAAGGAATAGCACTATACATAAAAGATACAATAAATGCTAAACAATTTATCAAGACAATGATGGGAGGGTGTTAATGGTGTTAATGGTGGAAATAATGATAAACTGCAAACAGATATTATTAGTGGCAATATATGGACCAAATGAAAATCAAGAAGAATTTTATGATAAATTACATAAGAAAATAATGGAACTAGAACATGAAAGTATATGCATCCCAGGAGACTTTAATGCAATAGCGGATATTGAAATGGACTATAAAACACAAAAAACAAATAAGAAGAACAGGAAAATATTACCAAAATCTTTCTTCAAGATTTCATTTCATTTCATTTATTGGGACTTATATGCGCCCTATCTCCCAAAGGACTCAGGGCAGCTCACAAACAATAAAAACACATAATACAAAATTTAAAAAGATATTAAATAAACATCCCAATAACCAATTTTAAGCTAAAAACAGACCAATAANTAACCAATTTTAAGCTACTAAAAACAGACCAATAAAAAACAGACCAATAACCCCCCCCCCATCATCAGTCCAGGTTGGCTAGTTGGAAAGGCCAAGTTTCCAAGTCACGATGGAAGGATCGAAGGTCAGGAGCCATCCAGAGCTCCAAGGGCAGCTGATTCCAGAGGGCAGGTGCCCCCATGATGATGGAACAGTTAGAAATTCAAGATGTATGGAGAGAAATATACCCAAAAAACAAACAATATACATTATATTTGAATAGACATTTGTCCTGGTCTAGGGTTGATATGATATGGGTATCAACAGATTTAATTCTTAACATACAAGAAGTAAGTATTGAAGCAAGCACTTTGGCAGACCACAAACCAATTAAAGTAATATGGAAGGGACAAAAAGAGGTCAAGATGGACAATGAACAACTTAATATTAAGAGAAAAGGAGTACACTAAATATATGGAAAAGGAATTGAAATTTTTCTTTTACGAATATAGAAAAGAAACCTCATTACAAGATGTATGGGACACAGCAAAAGCATATAGTAGAGGACTAACTATAACATATATGGGAAAGAGAAACAAAAAAAAAGACAGGCAAAAAAATACTAGAAGAAGAATATAAAAATCTGGAGAAGGAACTTCAAATAAACCCTCAAAGAAAGGACATACAAAATAAAATGAATCTAACAAAGCACAAAATGAGCCTTGGTGGTGCAGGCTGTT
>AZIM01006596.1:5752-23131 GCA_000516915.1 Ophiophagus hannah | reverse complement strand
ACAGCCTGCACCACCAAGGCTCTTTTATCTCTTCCAGAAATCTCTTTAACCCCACAAAAGTAAGTTCTCATCTTTTTCTATTATAAAATCTACAGATTGTTGATTCATTTTATTATTTGTTTAGCAAAATGTCCATAAAAGATTCCCAGCCTTTTAGAAAAGCATTTGACTAAACAGGGAAGTTTCACATTTCTGCCAATTCTAACAGTTTTATGATTCATTCCTCCACTGTGGGAATTTCAATACTGTTCCATCTTTGAGCATGCCATTGTTTTAACTACCATTATTGTATACAAAATTAATTTCTGTGTGTGTGCACGCATGCACACAAATGTGTATGCATATTCTGGAACAGTTATAAAATTTAAGTACACCTGTTAAAAAAATGAATTGAGAGTTCTACAGCGCTGTATTATGAATGTAGTGTTCTGTATGCATGGAGGAACAGTTTCACATAGCTGCATTCTAAAGGTTGATTTTTGTTGGTGAGCAAAATAGTTTTTTTAAATATCCAGCATCATCAAAAGTACAGTTCACACACTTCAACAAAGCATATGTGTGAAAAAAAATCTATATAAACCATTAAAAAAAATGACAAGGTGGTAGAGAAGGTTAAACTATATGAATTTGTATTATTTAGCATAATAAAATTATATAAACATAATGTAGTATATTTCACATATTTTAATAAGTAAAACATGCACATTTTAAAGAAGGGTGAACCAAATGGGAAATATGTTTTGTTTCAAGCTTGTAACAAAATAGTCCCATTCAAAATGTTCCATAAGAGGGGCCAATGATTATACTCCATCAGAACAAAACCTATAAATGACACTACAAAATGCTATTTTGGGAACATATTTTTGTTCTGCACTCATAACACCAATAATAATCCATTAAAAAGTGAGAAGTGCCCATTTTGACATTGTTTCGAAAACCAGATTGCTAAAATCATCTGAGCTCAAAAGTTTCATGTCAAAAATTTTAGAGTTCAAAATGCTTAGTACCTCCATAAGTATTATAAGTATGTGTGTATGTGTACATGTAGATCCCAACATGAAACAATCAATACACATTGGAATGCAAAAGATTATCTCCAGATACCATTTTCACAAGTATAAAAATGTAGATAGGAGTGTATATGTTTTTAATACAGTGTTCAGTTATATCACAAATAACTTTCAAAGACAATTTCACTGGTACTGTGAAACAAAAATCTGGAAGGGGTGGGAGACTAAGAACTCCATTTATTTCTTGCATAGAACACACCTGAAGCTACTTGCAATGAAACCTCTCCAATGACTGGAATCCTGTTAGCATTAAATACCAGATACATAATAATTATTAAACACACAGGATCCTTAAGAGAAAGCAATGACTAAAATACACTTTGAAGTCAATTTTGAACTCACCTGAATTTGGGCTCAAAATTTACTTTGAAACAATCAAAAGCACAACTAGATAGTTTTGGTTTAACTAAGCTGACCTATAGCTAGTGATGATACTAAGTAAAGACTATCATCTGTAAGGTACACAGTATAAAGCCTTCTAAAACTTAAAGAAAAACATACATATTACGCAGAAAACTGAATGGCTTCTCTGTAAAGCATCACAAAACTAATTTCCATACACAGGAAGAACTGTTGGAAATTATACTGATTTAACAGCTGCTAAAACTCAACAGGCATTTATTTTGTGTGTTTGTGGGAGCTGGACCCTAGATGTTGTTTTGGCAATGATTCATCCTAAACAAAATTTTCAAGGGAAATGTAAGCATTCAGAATGCAACTTTTCTTCTAGAAGTCATCTGACTTATTGGCATTTGAAAATATTTGACTAGTTTCACTGTAACTGTAGGGTTCTAGATTTTTTTCTAGCAGCAATCTGCAGTCTGGTGGGATGAGCAAGCAAAACAAACATTGAACATTTTCTACTGATTTTATTTTTTATGTTAAACTCAATTATCACAATAATGCATTCCATCTGGTTCCCCAAACAGTTATACCCTATCCCCTTTAAAAATGAGGACCCTGAAATATGCATGATATATATCATTATATGTAAACTATTAAAGCATTCAGCTCTGAGCAAAGGTAGCATTCAGTTGCTACTTAGGAATATATACATTATCACTCCAAAACAGCTCTAAAGATATCTAAAAGTACCTAGAGGTGAGAATGAGAAGAGCTTTAAAAGTATTTGCGCACTAATAACATTCATGTTTTATTTTTACTTTGAGAACTAAACTACAAAGAAGTATTCAAGTAGTTACAAAACTATTTAGCAATGCTGAAGAACCTGCCACCACCTTACCTTGATATGGTACACCATATTGTTGCTGAGGTTGAGCTTGTGGTTGTTGAGAAGGATATCCAGCCTGTTGTGGATATTGTTGATACATTTGGCCTACCGATTTAAAATTTAAAATTTTTACAACTTTAGAAAAGTTCTTGCCTGGCCTTATCTTTTTCATGTATTGTTCTCTTAAAATAAGAGTTTAAAAACAAATATAGAATTAATTTACAGATAGTTTTCAGCTTATAACTATTTGTGTAGCAATTGTTCAAAGTTACAATAGCACTGCCCAAAGTGACTTACAACTAGTTCTCGGATTTACAACTGTTGCAGCTTCCCATGGTCACATGATCAAAATCTGAGTGCTTGGCAACCAGCATGTATTTATGATGGTTGTAGTGCCCTGGGGACATGTGATTGTCATTCGTGAGCTTTCCAGACAGCTTCCTCCAAATCGGAGAAGCCTGGTTCACTCAACGACCACCTGATTTACTTAACTGTACTGATTCATTTAACAACCATGGTAAAGAAGTTCATAAAATAGGATACAATTCACTTTACAATTCTGGTCCTTATGCTTGTAAATCAAGAACTACCTGTAACTGACTTCCGGCTGATGTCGCGACAAGACCAGAAGCAGCAAACGGAGGTCTCCGTTCCTGCACTGGCTTCTCGCCGTTTGTGGGCTCCAGATGGAGCCAAAAGCCGCCTCGGAGGGACAGTGAAGCTAAGGAGAAATGCTCAGTGAGGTTCCGGGGTAGAAACTTCAAGCTTGTGCTCTATGCCACGATGGAGAGAAGAATGGGCCAAGATGGACGCTACAAAGTTGGGACATCCGAGGAACATCTAAGCACAGCACTGGAGCAGGGACCGGGAACGGTGTTCAGAAAAGGCTGAGAAGAATCTATATTATTTGTAACTACCCCAAAAGACTGTAACAGAGAAGAATAAAGAATTGTGCTAGCGGCAGATAGAAGATAGAAGAATTTGGAAATATAAAGAATTTTAAAGTTTTTTTTAAAAAATCTAAAATTTGAAAAGGAACTAATCCAGAAGAACATTAATTTGGAATTGGCAATCGGGCGGGATTTGGCATTAAAAGGCATTAATCTGAATGCTGAAAATAATTGTTCTAAAGAGGAATAATATTTGATTTTTGAAATTGCTGAAGTTAAATAAAGAAATGGAAAAAGAGTGGCTGTGGTACTGGACTAAAAGTGCCACTTGCTGATGAAACAAAAATCCTGCAGATCCCTTCAAACTAATGGCTTTATTAAAAGAAGAAATTAAAAAAGGAATAAAAGAAAGATATTATAATAAGACCCCTGGAAGTTGGAATATATTATAATCAAAGAGCAAGGCTATAGGAGGATACCACCTCTGGAATTATTGATGTTTTGGACTGATTAAAATTGGAAATAAAAATTTGAGGACATTGACATTTTAAAACAAAGAACAGACACTGGTTCAAATAAAATAAAATTAATTGGATACTGGACAATTGGAATAATAAGCAATATAAAGATGAGTGAAATACGTAAAGAAATAAGAATGGACATTCAAGCTATGAATGAGATGTGGGACAGAATGGATTTATGCACTAAAATACAGAATATAGAAGAAAATTCAGAAATGGCAATGGCAGTAGAAGAATGAGAAAGAACAAAGAAGGGGGAAGAGTAAGAAGAAAGAGGAACCAGTGAAATGGAACAAAAGGAACAACAAATAATACAAAAGAAGAAAAAAGAAGTTGAACGTAAGATATCACTGATAGATATAATAAATAAGGGGGAGATATTGAGATTGAAATGCTGATAAATGAAATGGTTAGAGAAATGCAGAGAGGAGATCAAAAGAAGGTGGGGGGAAAACTTTGAGAAAAGGGAGAGAAAATATAAGAAAATTATGATAAATAGAGGAAGGACTAAGAGGAAAAGCCAAAAGATGACAGTAAATGGCAAGCAAGCAAAGAAAAGACGAATTAACATAAAACACTTAAGAGATAATGGCTAGAAATGGAAAAAAAGGAGACTCCACATGGAGAGATATATAGTAAACATATATAATAGATTTTGAGGAAATGGGATTAAGAAGTAGAACAAGAAGGGATAATTTTAATGTAATAGTGATAAAAATAAGAATTTATAATAGATTAATCAAATAAAATAGAATGTTTATGTAAGATATAAGTGATCAATAGTTAAAATATGAAAAGAAATGTTATGTGGAGCCTGACAGAGATAGATATATTTTATAGTAGGATAATATTTTTAATGAATTATATATTTTGTTATTCATATATATAAGGTAACAAGGTAATAATGTTGTAAGTTTGAATTTATTGGCTAAGAGAAAATATATTTGTGTTAAAATGAGATGTTAGAGGGAAGGGAACATATAGAAAATAAAATATAAGCAATAGTGGCAAATGTAATATTGGGGAAACATAATAGGGGATAATATAAATTAAGATGGAATTTTGAAAGTTTAAAGAATGGTATGAAATTGTAAACATGGTGAGCATAAGAATACATGATTAAGGAAATTAGAGATTAATTTGTTTTTAATGAATTAAATATTTTGTTATCCACTTGTACAAAGTAATGAGGATATATTGTTATAAATTTGATAATATAAACATGGTGAATATAAGAATGTACAATTAAGGAAATTAAAGAAGGGATAACTATACATTAAGATGAAAATTTTGAATGGCTAATGAAATGATATGATTAGATTAAATTGTAAATATGTAGAATATATGAGAAAAGGAAGATAGAAAATGGATTAAAATAAAGAGACCGGTACGAAGTAATGTATGAGAACATAAAGATGAAAAAATGATAATAGACAATGAAGTGATGCTGGAAAGTTGTATTTGTGATTATGGACATGATTGATTTAAAATGTAAAACACCTGAAACCACACTGTTCTCGCAAAGATGTATTTAAACAATTAAAAAATAAGAAACTTTTTGACAAAAAAAAAAGAACTACCTGTAACTTTCTAGGGCCAAAAGTAATGTAGCAAGAATGTAGTTTGTATTTTCTCTTCCAACCCATTTCCCAATGAGAACATACATATGTCTATATGTTATCAGAATACAGTTGCCTTTTGGCAGTAAATAAAAATTTAGAGAAAGATAGTGATCCTATTGTATGCAAAACACTTTGGAAGAAAACTTTTACTTTATCAACAGGGGAGTAGCTTCCTTCTCTCTCTGCAGGACCACTATCACTAACTGCCTGCGGAAAAAAATATCTACCAAGAGGAAGATAACAGCAACCACAGAAAAGCCTGCATAAACACACTGCTTTGGAAAGCCAGTTTTGTGTGTATATCTTTAGGTCAGAAACAATATTGGAATTTTCTATCATATGTCTGTGAAATGAACCAGATGTTTTAAAAATAATAACATTTCTAACTATTTATTTAGAAAATTTAACTAGTACTTCCAGTAATAGTGCTTCATTTTTAAGCCACTATGCTAATCCTTCAAATAGCCTTTATGCTTTCATTTTAGAGAACTCTTTGTAATGAGTCAGCATTAGTGCACCACCTAGTGCTAGGTTACACGATTAAAAAAAAGTGTACATTATGCATGTTTTCTGTATTTGATTAATTAAAACAGCTAAAAACCATCTGTTAGCATATAAAGCACTTTAGAGTAATATAAAATACCCCCAATTCCAAGAAACAGAATTACATATTGATAGTGAAAAAAATGAAGAAGCAGTGACTAAACATAAACAGAAGTGAGTGTGAACAAATACGTCTTGAAAATGAAGATAAAAAAAGTCAAAAATATCATAAGATAGAAATGCTTGAGAGAAATCTAAAGGTGAAGCAAACAGTCACGGTAGTAAAGACAACAAGACCAGGAACAGTTAAAACAAAATTGCAAACAGCCAAAAGTGGTGTGGAACTGTAGGAGCAATCATAAACTGTATCACATTGTGAGATGTGAAAGGGCAAATATGTTTACTGGGAGTAGAATGAACACGAATGAATTGCTTACCATCTATTTGACCAGTTTGGGGCTGAGATCCTCCATATGATGGTTGTTGTGGTTGAACACACGGTGGATGGGCAGCAGAGGATGCAGAAGTGATGCTGTCAGGTGTTCCTGAACGTTCCTCCACGGGGGCACTGGGTGGTCCTGGAAAAGAGAATATTTTGAAAAGAAAATAATGAACAATAATCTGAAATGCAATACAATATTCTGGAATCCAATATTCTTAATTTCATTAATAAAGTGGGATGCAAATAAACACCATACAGTAAGATAGCTGTAGAACGTCAATAAAATTAATTCCCTGTGTCAGAAATGCATAGCTTTCCAGTTTGCCTTCAAATGGATGTTTGGATTCCTACTTCAAAAAGGGGGTAGGAGCCATAATGAGACCACTGAAATAAAATTCAATTCCACATTTTTTTTGTCTTTTTTAAATCAAATTAATTAAATATAGGTAATATTGCTTCCTATGTAGCTTTCCTTTCTCTCATTTAGAAATCACTACCCGATGACTACTTTTGGAAGTCATACCCAAGGTTTTCAGGTGACATTTTTGCCAAAAGCCAGCATTTACTTCATTTTCAAAAAAAAATACTACACCATGATTAATTGGTTTGCTTAACAAATGTGGCATTTGTTAACAATTGTGATGTTCATTTAATGACTGCTACAAGAAAAGTCATAAAATTGGGAACATAATACATATTTCACTACTTAGAGAAGTATTTTAAATAATGCAAATAATTTTGCAAATACTATGCAAATATGCTATTAGATTCCAAATTAGCAATTTCTGTACAGCTATGGCAGTACCATTGTGTGCTCTAACATTTTTAAAATTCATTTTTAAATTTAAGTGCTGCCATGTTATATCTGCTTTAAAATGCTGCCATCTGCTGTTTGCTTATATTACTTTTTGAAACTCAAATAGTAGTATTACTGGACTTGATACTGACCAAAGTAATTTTGACCACCAGCTGTTTTGACCATTAGCAGGCAAAAATAACTATGGTGAGTTTCACAAGTATTCAGAGTTATACCAATTCCAACTGATATTAACTTCCTATAATGTACCTTATAATGCTGAATTAATCACTGTTACAGACAGATTCTGGAGTGTATCCAAAGGAGCAGATACTAAACTTCATCATATTCAGATATTAATCCTACTAAAAGATTTAACTGGTATTGAAGTTAACTGGAACTTATTTTTAACAGCCTATTCCAAGCTAATTAAGTTGAATCCAATCCACTTCACAGCATACTGAGAACAGCTATGAATCCAATCCATTAAATCAATGTTGCAGCTTTATCTTTCTACTAAACTTCATGGTTATTTCTGCAACAAGTAGTCATGTACTATGTAGTAGCAATTCTCTGTCGTTTCAAAAATACTCTGCTAATAGTTAGCATGCAAAAAAAAATAGTAAGATGGGATTTTCCTCTACAGATTGAATTCTCCATTTTTAAAATTCCTTATTGTTTTTTTAACTATTAATCTTCAGGTGTGAGATTGTCACTGTTTAGAAATTCAGTATACATATATTTAGAAATTCAGTATACATATATTTCCAATATACAGACTTCTCAGATTTTGAAAGTCAGATTTATGTAAACCAAGGTAATCCCAGAGTATGTTATTAGCAGCTGTTAAGAACTAATTGTGACTGCCTACTGAAACATCACTTTCCATTGCTTAAAATTCAATCAATCAATGTGAACAGATAAATCCTTAAATCTGCACAGGCCTAGTTATGACCCTTGTAAACTAATATAGTAATAAATTGTCAGCCAAGTCTGTCTTTCTTGTATTTATATCTCAAATTTTCACTGAAATATCAAGATTTCTTATACAGTAGTCATCTCAGTTTTGTCTCGGCAACTATCTTCTGATGTGATTTAGGTTGAGAGAGAATAATGCCCAAAATCATGCAGTACACAAAGTGGGAACTTGAACCTGGTTGCCTCCAGTTTAAGTGCAACAACTGATCAAAGGTAGTCCTTGACTTATGACAATTGAATCCAAAATTTCTGTTGCTAAGCAATAGTTGTTGAGCTTTGCCCCATTTTACGATTTTTCTTGGCACAATTGTTAAGTGAATCACTGCAGTTAAATAGTAACATGGTTAAGTGAATTTGGCTTTCCCCTTGACTTTTCAGGGAGTTGCAAAAGATGATCACATGATTCCAGGACACAGCAACTGTCAAAAATACATGCCAACTGCCAAACATCTAAATTTTGATTACGTGATCATGGGGATGCCGCAACATATTTGTTAAGAGTGAAAAACAGTCATAAGTCACTTTTTTTCAGTGCCACTGCAACTTTGTACAGTCAGTAAGTGAATGGTGGTTAAGTCAAGGACTACCTGTATGATGGTTCAAATGTATACTTGGTGGTCTACTTAAGAGATATAAGCTTGTACTGAATTCAAGTTGGAAAGAAGTATATTAAAGACACTAAAAGGGAAAAAACAAAGAGAAAATGGAGCTTCAGTTCCATTGGGGGAGTAAACATCATGCAAAAATTTGAAATCTAAATTTCTTCATGTACAAGTAATCATCGCTTAACAACCACAATTAGAATGGAATCCTGGTGGTTAAGCAAGATGTCACATGAATACTACGCTCAGCGACCCCAATTCCAGCACTCCTGGTTGCCATTGTAAAGCAAACACACCGAGCTAAAATCCTTATCTCCCTTTGTCTTTGTGTCATCTCTCCCTATTAGGGAGTCCTCCTGGCAGGTGGTAGTAGCTTCAACCTTCCCTACCAGCTTCCCCATTGGCTTTCTAAGGAAGCCAGTAGAGGGGATTGCAAATGGTGATCATGAGATGCTTGGCTATGGGTCGTAAGTGCAACCAAAGCACCCGGACTGCAAGCACATGACTATGGTGGGGGGAGAAGGAGAGAGAGAATGTGTGTGTGTTTTGGTCAGAAGTACTTTACAGGCATGTAAAGCACTCTTTCCAAGGCTGTTGTTAAACTGAATAGTTGTTAAGTGCCTGGTCCTTAAGTGAGGACTACCTGTACCATCTATAAAATTGCCATATGCCTGGCCAATTCTGAAAGAGCAAACTTCAGCAACCGTTTCAATAAAATATATATTCTTACCCGACACCTGATCATCTGTCAGCCCAAATGCTGACAAGACATTTTTGTTGATCTCATCTTGATTTTTTAATGGATCAAAAGCAGACATACTTGCTGCTATCACTTGAGTAGATGGCTTGACAGTTGAATCAGCACTAGTAGGCTTGTCTTCCCTACCCTCTGCAACATCTGCAACAGAGACAGAAATTTTTAGAGACCTGAGATTATGGTAGCATTTAACAGTTAGGTAACAAGCCTAAATGTTACAGACTTAAAGCAATTACAGCAATGCACAAAAAGTTTCCAGGTCACAACTCCAAACCCCAAATATTTCAATTGGACGTTATCAGAAATAATTCCATATTGGGGAAAGCACTGAATCCTCACCTAAAACACATCATTCAAACCGATTTTGCAGTCAGAATACTTATTTTAAGAAAGGAAAGGCCCACTTGATGTAGTCTTTAATGGGCTGGCCTAAAATCCAGAAGATAGTGCCTTCTAGTACCACCTCAGGCACAAAAGCCACCTAGGTGATCTTGGCCATTTACTATCCCGCAGCCCAAGCCACCTCACAGGGGCTGTTGTAAGACTAGGAGGAGGCATATAGGCTTGCCACCTTGAGTAACTTAAAAAATCATAAAGGTAGCATAAATGAAACTAAATGGATGGAAGTATTATAGGCTGCTTTGGGAGAGATTATGGGGCTGTGTTTTCTGTTTGTTTCTTCTTTTTATTCTATTATTGCTTTGTTATGATTATGAGGCACTCAGAGCTCTCATTTTAAGATGGGCAGTCATATAAATATTTTAAATAAAGTAAGTGCAAATGAGGCTGGAACAGATGTTCAGAGGACAAAGGATTTCCATCCTTGACCGTTTGTACATTTCTAGGCAAGCATAGCTTATGAGAAGGGGCATCCACATCAATCTATTTTTAAGTAACAATTATCAACTTACCATTTTCAGGCAGACTTGTAGAAAGTCCTGGCTCAACAGGAGGTTCTAAGCAATCCAATAAACGATTCACTTTGTTGCGAAGCTCTATCAGTTCTCGGCGAAGGTATTTTACCTGATTTGATTCTAGCGGTCTTGGCTGCCCATTAACTAAAAAACAGATACTACACTAGTAAGTTTTCACAAGACAAGACAAAATAGTTTTAAGACCTTATAACTTGTACATAACTTGTATGAACTTCTTCAGAACAAATGATAGGTACCATCCATGTTCTGAACAGTTACATGATTTCATGGGAATGAAGGAAAATTTATTACCAAGGAAAATTGGGGAGGGGGGAAGTATCAAGCAACTTTTAATAATATTTTTACTCACCAAACAGTGTCAGTTTCAGGATTCTACTGCACTGAATTGCAAATGAAAGATCTGAACTATCGAAGATTGTTATAAGATCTCCATCTGTTAATGAAAGAGAATGAGGAATCAGATACAAATTCCCCAAAAAAATCTTCACATATCAATCATTTAAAAAATCTATTTCCAAAAGATAGCAAGCAGTTGGAGAGGGCAGGAATCGAATAAAACCTGGAAGCACAGGCAGAGTTGAAAGTGCTGTCAAAACTTCTTCTAAGCTTTGCTCTGTATTCTGCAAGTAACAGTTTGGGGGGGGGGGCTTTGATATCATAAAGATTCTTTGTGATATATAGATTATTTAAAAATCTCCTGGCCAATGGAGCCTGCAGCATGCCTCCTCTGCTAGCATGGGTGAGTCCAACCAATCTCATTGAAATGAAATGGTCCCTCAGATAACTTGGACTGATGCCATGAAGGGCTTTAAAAGTGATTACCAACAGCTTGAATTACACCGAGAAGCAAACAGGCAGCCAGTGCAGCTCTCACAGAAGTTGTTTCATAGTCCAGTCTTGGGGCCCCAAAACTTCCAGCACCACTGCACTCTGCACCAGCTGTAGCTTCTGAATGCTCTTCAAGGATAGCCCCATGTAGAACTGTTGCAGTAATCCAAACATGAGATGACAGAGCCCAGGGATGTTACCAAGAAATTAAGCATAGATTATCACTGATGGCAAATTTAGCACTAAATGTTCAAGTGGAAGTAATTAAAGATATTCACAGGAAACTTTGCTAATAGATACCTTGTGTATATAATACTTAAGGCTGTGCTATAACCATAATAATGCCCCAATATGCAATTATCGCCAGTCAATAACAACAAGAAGTGCCATTAAGCTTATCCAACAATTACAAAATGCAACCACTCAGTTTATGCATTTAACTGAGTGGTACATACATTGAAAATAATTTGAAAGAAGTATTTGGGCTCTAGTACAAGCAGAATATCTCTTTGCCGTTTATTGAAGTATATAGTTTTTCAGGCTTCTATGTAGATTCTGAAAAAGGATGTAGCTATTCTAATAGTCACATTAAATGCAATGCTTTAATTATTCCAGGGAAACAACTACTTTTTTCAAATACTCAAATGAAAACGTATAAACAAATGTGTTCTTTTACTTATTAAAAATACTTCATTTATAAGAGCTGTAAAGAAGTTCTGAATCATTTATGAAATGTGTAAGTTCTATTAATGTTCCAACAAATGTTCCAGAAAATGTTTTTTTTCTGGTTACAGTGTTAAACAAAAGAGGAAGTTTCGATAATATATATATGAGAAGTACTATCTGAGGCTTTCCATTCAGATTGAAAATTATAAAAACTGCATACATAAAGGTCACAATTTATATTTACTGCTTTTATTGTCTCTTCAGGGATTCACAAAATACCACTCTCTGCTCTCTAATTGTGGCAAGGTAGGACTATATAAACCTCCAATTGAACTGTAAGAATCTTCATTGCTGCCCAACAGATTCATCAAGGACAGGTTATCTTTCCAAGCTGTTTCTTTCATCCACCTGCTTGTCCAATACGTCCATTCCACTGGATAAATTTCATATTATATTCATTTTCTATGTCACTGGTCCCTAAATCTTAGTTATGCTTTCTTCATATTTTACTGTAAAAGTTATCCCACACTTGCATCGTTTTAAGGCAAATAGCCATTTTAGACTGGTTTCAAACATGTGGCCAATGGCCCAACACAAAAGATAAAACAAAGGAGATACATATACAAGTATTACTGTATATAGAAAATCTGTTGCAATTTAATCATACAATCATACTGTAACTATACAATGTAAAATTCAATGTAACTAAGAAAGATCTAATTACACTGGAATTATTCCGTTTCATGGGCTTTGCATGCACTAGAAAAAAACATGTTCCAAAGCAAAAGCTGAAGACTTCCATTAAGGTTTTTCATTATTAGACAACATTAGAAAATGGAAGGTAAAAAAATCCTACCTTCATCCTTATATTTTATTGTAACTTCATCGTTGCTCAGCAGTTTTCCCCTGAAAACTCTCTGCATCATCAACACCAACTCATCATAGGTGATATCCTCATTGTGAATTGGAATTCTCCTAATATCATCACCCAGCTGAGCTTTAATTATAAGCTTTCCACTCAAATCCAGTTGTCCGTTCATAGTTACTACAGGTCTTCTTACAGAAATATAAAAATGGATTAGTAACATAAATATCTATCAATTTAACCAAAACAAAAAGTAGGCTCATGGTAGGGAGAAAAAACAAGTCTCCCCCCCCCCCCCGNNCGCCNGAGAAAAAACAAGTCCCCCCCCCCCCCGGCTCTGTTTGTGTGTGTTGTGTGTGTATGTTCATATATGTGTATAAATAAATGGCAGATCATTACTAATAGGAATATCTCATGCCCTGGCATTTCAGTAGTTTTGTAAAATTCTGAAGGAAGTTGGATTCCTTTCAAAGTAACTCAAACTGAATTTGTACTTTAAATTTTTCAAAGTGACTCAAACTGAATTTGTATTTTAAATAGCTCAAGCTGTTTATATATAAGCAGNACATTGGATGGTGCTCCAAAGATTGTAAGATGCCCTGAGTCTCCGGAGAAGGGCAGCATATAAATGTGAATTTTAAAAAAAGGGGTTTTTTTTGCACAATTGTCCTCCTTAAAAAATACTCCTGTATTTGGTATACTAGGAAATAAATAAATCTTTTAAAACATAATTTCAAAAATGTAGACACAGCGAAAAGTGTGAAATTATAATGGACAATTGCAGCTTTGTCAAACATAAATAGCACAGCACAGTACATTATTGACTACAAGAGTGACATAGGCACCAAGATATCCACTGTCAGCATTTAAAGTTCCCATTTTAAAAAAAATTAAGAAATCTAATGGGGAGATTCTTATCTTGCAAGATTTTCTGGGGTCATAATATGAAATCTCACAATTTTTGTATTGATTGTCAAGAAGGATCAAGAGATTTTGGATGATTAATTTTTGTGGGGGAGGGTAATGAAAACAATGTTTCAATTACTTTAGATAAAATTGGCTATTTTAAAGAGTTGGACCCAATTTAAATGACATCTCATCATAATAAAAAACAGGAATCATTCTAACTTCATGATACTTTATACTTTGATAAATTCTATAAATACCAAATGTGCAAATTACCTGTTTTGCACTGGTTCCCAAAAGAATAATGATTCTTTTTACTTTCAGCTGGATGTCAAATGCCCCGCCATGCAGTGCTGATTAGCAAAATAGGCAGTAGTGCACAATACCTACAACACAACATTAAATTAGGTTTTGTTGCTATCTCTCAAGAGACCAATATCATTCATAAGCAAGTCTACATATAAATGTTTGCATTCTCAAGATATAACCCTGAATCTACACTGATTTCACTAATCCTTGACTTTTATTATTGCCAAAATATCCTGCTTTTTAAGTATTCCATTAATAAGATAGGATTGTAAGCCATATTACTCAGTTGCAATTTTATATTTTCTATTTCATCAAGCCAAAGTAGAAGGCAGTTTAGAAAGAACTGATCATGATACTTGGTGGCCGAAAGGTCATAGTTCAAAACTGTAAAACATCAGTTCTAAAAGTCTAGAGTCAAAAACTGAAACTTGCTAAGATTAATGGTTGGAAAGAATGCCTGAAAATGAATGTCTAAAAAGTTATAACCCCTGTATTTTACATTGTTCCCATATAAAACACATTTTAATATTTAATATTAGCACTCAATTGTCAAAAAACACAATATGATTTTATAGATTTGTTTTTATCAATATTCAAATAACCATATTCAAATAACATGTATAACAGCATATTGACAGCCAGCCCTTCCCTCCAAAGCATACAGAAAACATTCCCTAATTCTTCATTGGATGTAAAGTCTAGATATATGAACAAAATTCTGAATTAATTTTCACTATGTTGGAGGACAGGAAAGGAGAATATAGAGGATCTCATTCAGCAGGTAATGTACAGTATGAAGAACAATAAATCCAAGAGCTGTCGAATATATTGTATTGCATTATCTTGATTTAGAATTTCATTAAATAAAAGTATTATACACACTGGGGGAGGGAGGGAGGGAGAAGGACAGAGGGAGAGAAAGAGAAAGTGTAAGCAATTTGCTTCAATTATTACCAGTACTATTTATTTATTACGAAAATTTATATGGCTGCCCAACTCACTCTCCGTGACTCCAGGTGCCTTACAAAGATAAAATCCAGTACACAAACCAATAAACCCCCAGCCCCCTAGCGACAACAATAAGACTAGCTACATGATGGGCTCAATGCATTACAAAATAAATACTGTATAATGCAGCGACAAGCATAACCCAGCAAAATTGTTTGATGCAAACAAGAAAGAGGCTATCATTTACTCTACTGCTATTTAGATGAACTGAAAAATAAGCTTAAATCCAATTGAGAATTTTTAATCAAATCTTTATTGGTTAATATACATATTTTAAGTTGCAGTAAGAACTGTGATGCAATGTTACAAGGTCGAGAAGATAATCTCTGACTTTATGTTAACAGAGAAATAGAAATCTTTCAGATATTCAGGAATTATTTCCTATTTGGGAACTAATCTAAACACCACTTATTATCTTTTGTCGTATCTTTTAAAGATCCAAACATAAAGAACATTTTGAAATAAAGTTCCTCCAAATGTGTTTTAAAATGTTATATTATTTGTTTAATGACTACAGACTCAATATTTCTTCTGCTTTATCTTTTTCTTTGTAATCTAACAATTATATTGTACAACAGGAAAATATAAATGAGTTAATCTATAGTGGCATACAGTAATTTTAAAAACCAATTTCCATTTCAGAATCAACACTGAAAGATACTCCATAAGAATTCTACCAATATTTAAGATAAAATTTACTATCTCTGCTGTATCAAATTAACTAATGCTCTGGAACCTTTATATTACTGCTCTAAATGTAATCCTTTGAGTTTAATTTGTAATCAAGAGACAGCCAAAATATTACAACTGAATTTGTTGTGGATATGTATGAAGCTTCCAGTGCAATTTTCATTAAAGATAGATAATTTGGGACATGTTGGCCTAAAATCCTATGTTCACTTATCTAAGAATAAGTCTCACTGAAATCACTAACTGTCTATTTCCAGGCATGTAAGACTTGCACTGTACATATGTTAAGGAATTATAGTTAGTCCTCAACCAATGACTACAATTGAGACCAGAATTTCTATTGTCAAGCTAGGCAGTTAAGAGTTGTGCCCAATTTTACCACCTTTTTTGCCAGAGGTGTTAAGCAAATCACTGCAGTTGTCATGTAGTGAATGTGGTCATTAAGCAAATCTGGCTTTTCCCACTGATTTTGCTTGCCAGGAGCTGTCTGGGAAGGTCATAAAAGGTGATCGTGTGACACACACACCCATGCTGCAACCATTGTAAATACATGCTGACTGACAAATGTCTGAATTTTGATCATGTGACCATGGTGATGCTATGTTGGTTATAAGTGTGAGGACTGGTAGTAAGTCGCATTTTTCATCATTCATGTAACTTTGAGCAGTCACTAAATGAATGGTTGTAAGTCAAGGACTACCTGTAATTACAGCTTTACAGTGCTGAATGCTTTACAGGTAGTCCTTGACTGATAACCGTTCATTTAGTGACCAACTGAAAAAAGCGACTTATGACCACTGTACCATCCCCGTGGTCACATGGTCAAAATCAGAATGCTTGGCAATTGGTTCATACTTATGACGGTTGCAGTGTCCCAGGATCAGGTAATCAACTATTGTGACCTGCTGACAAACGAAGTCAATGGGGAAGCCAGATGCACTTAATAGCCCTGTTATTAACTTAACTGCAATGAGCCACTTAACAAATGTGGCAGGAAAAGTTGTAAAATGGGGCAAAACTCAACAACTGTCTCACTTAGCAACAGAAATTTTGGGCTCAATTGTGGTTGTACCTCGAGGACTACCTGTATACGTACCTCTGGTTCAGTTTGAAGGATTATAAAGCAGTTATTTTAATAAAATCCTCCTTAGGGGGCGATGCAAGGAAAGTTTATTTAAATTTATTATTTGATTATTTATTTCACAATGATTATAGCCTGCCCCAATCCTGTCAGACTCTTAAAATATTTTAAGCGTACTTTCATACGAAAAACACCCATCTGAGTATATCTAGCATGATTTAGTTTTACTTTAAATATACAAAAAGCACCACTACATTTTACAAGTCCACCCCAGAAATCACCAAGCTCTTCAATTCCAACAAAGTAACTTAATCACATTACAACTTCACTGTAGGAATGAATAATTTTAAAAAATTAAAAATTGAACACTTCTCAGAAGAATGTTCCATTTTGACCACTGATTAAGTATTATAATAATATGGGAGGTGAAATACCTACATTGTTGAGCAAATAAAGAGCTCCTGAAGTAAAGAAATTGATAAGAGCTTGGATTCTTGAGAATTTTCAAACGAGACAAGTTTCCAAATGTCATAAGAGCCTTGGTGGTGCAAGCTGTTAATCACCTAGCACTTAACTCAAACTGCCTGCAATTAGTGCAGGCTCGAANAAGTTGACTTTGTAAGAATGCCGCTTGGTAAT
>AZIM01006594.1:4151-25330 GCA_000516915.1 Ophiophagus hannah | reverse complement strand
AATGTGGCAGTGTGGAAGCGTCTGGTGCTAATATGGCTTCCAAAAGGCAACTGATGGTGAATTTGTCAATGAGATGGTGTTCAAGTGGTGCTCCAGTTGTTTTGGGATTGAACCCTAGGTACCTACTAATTTTGGTACTACCTTTGCTTTTGCCACAGTTGTTCTATTTCTTTTTGCAGGTATTTGTATTTTATTATCTTCTCCAGTTCTTTCTCTTCTATTCTTCTGTCTCCAGGTATTGACACATCCATTAGCCAGATTTTTTTGCCTTTTGTATCATCTTTCTTCTAGGCCAGTTTGTTCTAATTTAATTTAATTTAATTTATTTAAATACGGATTGATTAGATTAGATTAACAGAGTTGGAAGGGACCTTGTAAGTCATCTAGTCCAGCTCTCTGCCCAAGCAGAGACAATGGCAGTCCAATCTCTTCTTGAAAGCCTCCAGTAATGAAGATCCCACAACTTCCAAAGGCAAGCTGTTCTATTGGTTGATTGTTTTCACTGTCAGAAAATTTCTCCTTATTTCTAAGTTGAATCTCTCCTTGATCAAGTTCCATCCATTATTCTTTGTCTGGCCTTCCAGTGCTTTGGAAAATAGGTTAACCACCTCCTCTCTATGGCAGCCCCTCAAGTATTGGAACATGCCATCATGTGTCCCCTGGTCCTTCTCTTCACTAGACTAGCCATGGCCAGTTCCTATAACCCTTCTTCATATGTTTTAGTTTCTCCAGTAATCAGTAAGCTTTCCTGGTATACTAGCTTCAGGGCATCTTCTTCACTGTCCAGATATTTTTCCACTGCACTTTCTTCTTCTTCAACCATCTAATGTACTTGCAACATTCCACACCCACCTATTTTCTTGGGTATGTAGGGTCTATCAATGTCACTGAAAGGATGAATGGCGTGATTCATCATCATTATTTTTCTGGTCTTCCTGTCCATGGCTTTTAGTTTTGCTTGAGTTCAGTCCACTATTCCAGCTGTGTATCTAATGACTGGAATTGCCTAGGTGTTGATTGCCTTGATGGTATTTCCTCCATTGAGCTTGGACTTTAAGATCTTTTTCATTCTCTTGATGTATTCACCTCTAACATTTTTCCTGACTTCATTGTACTTGATGTTTTCAGCCTGAAGGATACCCAGGTATTTGTAGTTACCATCTTCATCCAGAGTCTTGATATTGTTTCCATAGGGCATCTTGATTCCTTCAGTTTTCACTATTTGATGGTGTGATGCATTTGTCCAGTCCAAACTCCATTGCAATATTTTGCCTATATGTATAAATAGTGTTGAGCAGTGATTCCATTTCAGATGTTTTTCCAAATAGCTGCAAATTGTCCATGTAAAGGAGATGGGATAGCCTGTTTTTTTTAAAAAAACATTTGATAGATATGGCCCAAATTATTCAGTAACTTTGACAGAGAAATCAGTGCAATGATAAGTAGTAGTGGTGAATGTGAACCTTTTTGAAATAGTGTTCTTTTGATATTAATCTCTTCTAGTCTCTCACCATTGACCTGCAACCATGTCTTTCATTGTGCCATCAATCTGTGCACATAGCTTCTGAAATTTCTACTGACCTCTGCTATTTCTAGGCACTTGATTATCCAGCCATGTGGCAGGGAGTCAAATGCCTTTTTGTAATCAATCAATGGTCTTCCTTCTCTTAGTTTTCCAAAATCATTCTGTTGATCTTTTCTTCCTATGCTGTTGGAGCAGTTTCCTTTCTGCTCAGGTAGAAAGAGGTTGTTTTCAACAAGATGCTATTGGATTGCATCACCTACCACACTAGTTAGCAATTTGAAAGTTGTTGGTAAGCAGGTAATTGGTTTGGGCTGCCCTTTTTGATGGATCATTATCAGGTATGTTTTTCAGATGTTAGCCCAGGGGTGGGTGTCAGATCCGTGTATCTGCCATTCTTCGGTGGAAGAAGGGGGGTTTGGTTTTGTTACACTTGGTTCCTTTTCCTCTCTGTGTATCCTAGGTATCCTATTTCTTGCCTTGTCTTTTTGTATAACTTTTCACCTGATTTATAACTGTTGCTTGGCACCTCAAATGCCTGGAAAACTCTCACCTCTTGGGGAATGTTGAGGGAGGGAGGGCCATGTTGATTGCAATGCCAGAAGATGGCCCTGAGAAACTCTTCTTATCTGTTTCTCAGGCCGGTACAACATCTTCATACCTGTGGATTGGTGGAATCCACATCGGACTGTTGGGAGGGGTCTCTAATTTCTTTTATTTAGTTGTATGCCCTGAGGGACCTCAGAGGCTGCTTTGAATTCTGACTTGCTTTCACCCCTTTTCAATAAAATATGAATTTTGAAATATAAAGTTTTGAAATACAAAGTTTTCAAGAGTCTATACTTGTTCAAAAAGGGGGAGAGGCCAGTCCTTACATAAAGCAGGCTCTGCAATAGTGGTCAACCTGGAGAGAATTTTTTTTCCTTTCCAAATTTTACTCTACTGAGGGGATCCTGCATCAATGGTCCAAAGAAATCAGTGAGCAAGGGGAAGCCAAGCGCTGGGGAGAAACCTCAACCACTACCCAGTCCAACAGTCCAAAGTTCCATGAAGCCCTAATGGTCTATCAGCATAGGAAACAGCTGGGATGGAAGAACCAGGGGGTGACCCTCACTGCAGTAGCCATAAGCCTGGGTTGAAAATGGAGCTGGAAACCCTTTCTGATCAGGAAGAGCTGGTCGAGGAACTGCTGGCAGATGATTGATTGAAATGGCACATCAACCGCCTCATGATGGAAGCCCTGGAAAACCTCAATGTCTGGGGTGAACTGGGTCACAGATGAAGGAGACTGGGTGAACCAACAACTAAGGGAGCCCAAGCCATCACCCCTGATCCACCTGCAGCTGATCAAGCAGCCGACCAAGCGGCGGAGCAGTAGTCATGCCAAGTATCCAACCGCCTGCTATTCTAGCCCAGGTGATTATGCCCGGCCAACCCAGGGGCCCGCAGCTAGAGAGGAAGGCCCCTCCCTTGGGGGTAAAATTTGATGGAGACCACCAGAAACTGGGGTTCTTCATGGCTCAAGTTCTCACTTATATGCAAGAGTACGGGCAGAAATTCCCAACCCAGGGGGCAAGAGTGCAAATTGTGACCTAGCCCTAGAGGGGGCAGTGACCAGGTGGATAGTGACCTTCCATAACGCTGACACTCCAGAGCTGTGAAACTTCAACTGACTCATCACAGCCCTACACCACTGCTTTGAAGACCCCCTCATCGATCGCAAACCCCGTGACTGCATTAGAGTTGTAAAGCAGAGCCGTCACCCTGTAGCCGAGGAATTCCATGACCTGGCTGGCCGAGTCGATTGGCCATTGGATATTCTAGTCTGTTGGTTCAAAAACGGGCTCAACAATGATCTGAATACCAGGATTTGGCCAAGGTATTTAGCGAGGAGGTGTCTGATGAACTTCCACCTCATCGTGCCACGAATTGTGCCATTGAGATCCTGTCAGGGACTAAAACTTCCAAAACCAAAGATGTACTGCATGTCCCCCCAGAGAACTAGATGAACTCAGAGCATTTATCAATGAAAATTTAAAAAGAGGCTTCATCAAACCCACTGAAAATAGCAGCTCAAGTACTATTCCATGTGAAGAAAGATGGTATCCTACACTTTTGCATTGATTATAGAAATTTAAACACTGTCAGCATGGAAATATGTACCCGCTCCCCCTTATGAAGCACATGCTGGCCCACCTCTTTAAAGGAAAAATCTTTTCAAACCTTGATTTATGAGAGGCAAACTACTGCATCAGAATTAGGAAAGGGGATGAGTGGAAAACTGCTTTTAACACACCGACTGGGTGCTACCAATTCAAAGTACTTCCCTTTGGATTACAAGGAGCCCCTGCCGTATTTATGCAACTAATTAACAAAGTTCTCCATGAACATTTATACAAAAGGGGTCCTTGATGACATTTTAATTTACACCAAAACAAAAGCAGAGCACATAACATTAGTTCGGGCAGTTCTCACAAAACTCCAGGCCACCAAACTATGCAAAACTCTGTAAATGTGAGTTCCACCAAGACAAAATTGACTACCTGGGATACAGAATATCCCATGAGGGAATAGAGATGGAGCCACAAAAAGTAAATGCTGTCATCGATTGGGAGCCACCCCAAACCCGTAAACAACTACAAAGTTTCCTGGGTTTTGCAGACTTTTATCGTCATTTCATTCCAGCTTTTGCAAAAATCACCCGCCCCATTACAAACTTGTTAAAAACAAAAGGGGGTGGTGGTGGGAAACCAAAACCAAGGCAACCCTAAACTGGACCATAGAATGCCAAGCTGCATTCAAAAAACTTAAAACTATTCTCAGCTGAACCAATCATAAAATACCCAGACCCAGAACAACCATTTGTCATCCAAACAGATGCCAGTGATGTGGCAGTAGGAGCAGTCCTACTCCAAAAGAACAAACATGGACAATTGCAACCATGTGCATACACTTCCAAGAAACCGAGCAAAGATGGCCCCTTTGGGAGAAAGAGGCATATGCCATATGATGGGTCCTCCTTACCTGGAGACATTTCCTAGAAGGGAACAAAATCCCCTTTGAAGTCTGGACTGATCATAAAAATTTAGAAGCTCTGAAAATGCCACAAAAACAAACAAACAAAAAACAAACAAACAAGAAAATTGGGCTCAATACTTCAAACATTTTAAGTTCACTCTCAAGTATCTCCCAGGAGGGAGGAACTTCATAGCTGTCCAGAAAACCCCAATATAAAAGCAAAAAGACTGAAATTGTTGCTAGCTACTAAAGTAATCACCCGAGCGCAAGCCAAAAAAGAACCACTTGCTGACGGCTTCCAAATTTAAGGAGGCACTACTTAAGGATGACTGGTTCAAGGCTCACAAAAATGTTTGCTTACTTAAGGATGGTTTAGCCTGGGTAGAGAACAAACTTTACGTCCCTGCCAGTCAAAGACTGGACTTAATGAAATGATGCCATGACTCCAAAATAGCTGGACATTTTGGATTTGTAAAAACTCTACACCTCATCAAAAGACAATTCTGGTGGCCCTCTCTTTAAAAAGACATTGAGAACTATGTTGCTAGCTGCCCCACCTGCACAGCTGCAAAAAGACAGCAAGGAAAATCCCCAGGATTTCTACAAACTGTAGTAGAACCTTCACACCCTGAAGAGAGATTTCTATGGATTTTATAGTGGAACTGCCTGAAAGCATGGGAAACACAGTTAATTGGGTTGTAATGGACCTCTTTTCAAAACAAGTCCATTTTATACCCTGCCAGAAGATCCCAACAGCCAAGCCACTAGCAAAAATGTTTTTAGTACACATTTATCACTTACATGGAGCTTCCCAATGAATTATCTCAGACAGGGGTGTTTATTCACTTCCAAATTGTTGCAACAGCATTCTAGAACAATATTTGAGATGTTTTATTAATTATCAGCAAGATAACTGGATAGACCTTCTGCCCTTTGCAGAGGTGGTGTACATTCTAGCATGGGATTCACCCCATTTTGAGTTGCAACAGGCCAGGATTTCATCCCAATGCCAGAATTACCAGTAGAGGAACCAACCACACCTTCCTTTAATGAGTGGATGCAACAATTGCAAAACACCTGGCCAGTAGTAAGATTAGCTCTAAGTGAGGCTAGGGCCACTTTTAAAGCTCAAAGCTGACCAAAAAAAAAGAACTGAACCAAACCTTTCAAAATAGGTGATAAGGTCTACTTATCCACCAAATTCCTACAGTTCTTGCAACCCTCCAAAAAGTTAGGACAAGTTCATAGGACCTTTCCCTATCACTAGGATCATTAATACAGTAACCATGAAATTACTCCTCTCCAAAACACTTAGGCAGCTCCATCCAGTGTTTCACTGCAGCCTACTGAAGCCAGAAATTACCTCTCCTCTAAGGCCACTAGCAGATGTTCCTCCAACCCCTATTATGATTGAGGGGGAACAACATTTTGAGATTAAAGAAATCCTAGACTCCTGAACACACCATGGCTCCAACATCTAGTAGCCTGGAAGCATTTACCCCCCTCCCAGAATGAGTGGGTAGCTAAAAAAACATGTTACGGCCCCTGCATTACTGAAGAGGTTCCGCTTGCATTTCCCAAACAAACCAAAATAACTCACTGTGTTGTTTCTCTTTGAGTTTTCTTTACAGGTGGACTTCTCAATTTTTTAGGGGAGCAGCATGTCAGATCCCTATTGTGATACTTACATATCTGTGAGGAGGGGGGCCCTGGATCATTTATTCACTTATTGCCCTCTTTTTGTTTCCTACATATCCTGTAATCCATTAGTTTATCCTAGCTCTGACACTGATCTGCCCTGTGCTTTGATTAGCCTTTGGGGAATTTGTAAGGGGGGAGGGCCATCTGTTTTGTCTCAGCTCTGAAGCCCCTGGAGAGCAGCACCTGGGAACAGTTCCTTATCTCCTTCCCAGGACGACCATTTTCACAACATCTTCTCACCTGTGGATTGGCTCATTCAACATTGGAGGGGAGGGGTTCTAACTCCCTTATCCTAATGGAATTGCCTAAGGGGAACTTAGATCCTGCTTTACAATCACTTTCTTTTCAATAAAAGTTTCCTTTTGAAATGCTGAAGTTTCAAGAGTTCATGTTTCTTGAACGGGGAGGAGAGGCAGACCTTACACTGTTCCTTGATGAACAACAAATAGAAACTCATATATTTAGGATGCATGATGTAAGCAAGTAAAAATCCTTTTTGGTAAGATGATGGAAATAAATGGAGATTCAAAGTAGATAAGACCTATGCATAGAATCAAAGATATTACTGGAATGTCCTTGAAAAAATGCAAATTATTAAAATATTTAAAACAGATCAAGATGGCATATAATACTTGTCCCTGCAGTCAGTAGGATTGGAATCCAACCTGATGGAACATAACTAACTTACTTGGATATATATGGATATTTGCAAATTCTTGAGACTCAAAATGAAAAATGGGGAGTTTATAAATTTTTAAATTAAAAAAACAGCATGACCAATTAAACAGGGTTACAATCCTTCATTAATCAATATAAGATACTGATTTAATCCCAAATCAGGACAATGTTCTAACCTCCTAGATTTTAAATATGAATAGTCTCTAAAAATATAAGTGCTGATAAGTATTTGGTTAGGTGTTTTGGAGAGATCCAAAAACTCTCCATAAAATAATACTAATCTTTTTGGAAAAAACCATTAACTTGTTCAGGTAGATAAGAGAGCTAATGCACAAAGGTTTCCCTATTGAAATTCCACAATAAAAGAGGGCAGAGCTAGCTGTCAGGGAGAGGGGACATGTGAGCAGGAGGCTCTGCGAAACACGAACCTCTATCCCTGCTTTGCAGGATTCTTTGGAGTCAAAGGGAAACTTGAAGGGTTTCCTGAAGGCATGGGGGTTCCAGAGATTCGACACGGGCAGCAGTTTGTGTCGAAAAATGGAACATAACTGGGAACAAGTGAGCGGAGGAAGGGGGACCAGCAATGGCCATCCATGAAAACTGACAGCCAGTCATACAAGTGGTGAACTAGTGGAATGACGGTACAATCAAACTGACAAATTCGACAACCATAAAGTGAGTAAACAAAGGGAAGCACAGTAGCGGAGTTAATTAAAGAAAGCTCAGCAATCGGAGCCAGCTCTGGCTGGTATTTAACAGAGCAGCGAGATAAATGGCAAGTGGAATGATCGGAAGAGGATAGGGAAGCCAAAGAAAAAACGGGAGGTTGGAGTGACAAGAAGATTTGGTACTTAATCGCAAAAAATAAGACTGGATTGGTAATTGGAGTGGTTTTGAAAAGTGGATCCTTTTGGATTTGATGGACAGCGGAGACTTTCAATAGTTATTGTGACTGTAAGAGACCAGTGCAGAGAAGATAGCAGAGAAGAAAGAAGATTGGAGGAGATTTGGAATAATAAATTTGGAAAGTTGATAATTGAGAATTGAAGAAACTGGACTGGACCTTTGGGGGGTTTTTTCATCTTTTTTCTTTACTATTATTTTTGTTCTATCTCTTTTCCCTTTTTTGAGCTGAGAATAGAGACTCTGAGCTAAAATGGATGATATAAAGAGAATGAGACAGCAAACTTAAAGACGACAGAGAAACATTGTAGTGATGTGTGAGAAACACCTGCTGGCAACAGAGGAAAAGGAAGAGGGGATTAAAATTAAACAGTAACGGATTTTAACAGAGCTTAAAAAGGCGGGGGGAGTATTTGTGATCTTTAAGATACTGAACACTTGGTCCCATAACACATTTTCGACAACTGAGAGTGATCTAAAACTTTTTTGACTATTATCAGACTCAGAGAATTGGAAACAAAAGTTTTTTTCTTTCTCTTCTCTTTCTTCTTTTTTGGTATTGGAAATTGATAATATTATTTGGATACATACTAGATTTATTACTAGATTTATATATTCCTATATTTGTTGTTAGACACTCTGCTAGTGGATTGATATTAGTATAAATTATATATTATATATTATATGTTAATATTCAAGTTAGTTAATATACTTATAACTAAAATCATTTAATATATTATAACTTATTGTCATCATTATATTATACTATATACTTATATATATTTATATATATATACTTATAGAGATATTTAATAATTTATTATCGATATTTATATTATTGCTATAGTAATTCAACTAGAATTAACTTTTTTGGGAATAGGAGTTATATAAGAATAATAAGAATAACAATACAAACATACTAGTATAATATTGATTTTAATAACTGAGAAATTGGGATTACTGAAAAACATTGTTACCATTAGGATAACTATTATCACAAAATTGTTATAGGAAGATTGTAGGAAGATACCTATTGTGCTGTATAATAAGGGGAAGGGGAAGGATGATAGAAGTGGAGGCCTCTGATAAGAAAGAAAAAGACTGGGAGAGGTGGATAAAAAATAGTATAGTGACAAGATTGTTTAAAATGACGAGCACTACACACTTATCCAAGATAGGTACAGGTAAAAGGATACGGCAAGTCCTTCCACACAAAGGGCTATTGACGAAATGCTAGCAAAAGAAAGATCAAATTCCACAAAAGATCTACAAGGCCTAATGTTGAGCATGCAAGAAATGATGGTAAAAAATCATGAGGATATGAAGAATGAGATGGGGGTTGGGAGAACTGAACTAAAAGAAAAGATACAAATAATAGATGAAAAATTGGAATGTTTCCAACAAGAGGTGCAAAAAACCCAAGAGAAAATAGTAGAAATAGAGACAAGGATGGAGAAGGAAGAAAAAAGGGTTTATGAGCTAACTGAAAAATTGGAAAAAGCTAACAAGGAGTTGGAAACAACAGCAATTTTTTTGGAGGTAGAAAAGGTAGCCCATTATTTAGGATTCCAAAACTTGAAGGAAAAAAAAGGGGAAGACCTACCAGAAGTGATGGCGGATAGCCTCGCAAAGGCATTGGGGATGGAAAAAGAAGAGATGTTTATAGAAATGGACGAACTGTACAGAGTACAGACAAACTATGCAAGGTGGCACAACCTTCCAAGGGAAGTCCATGTCCGACTAGTAAAGAAATCGATTCGTGATGAATTTTACATAAAACAAGAGATGAGGCAATTGAATATGGTGGAAAACAATTAACTGTACTAAAACAAGTACCAAGGAGAGTAAGAGAGCTAAGAAGACCCTATCATTTCTTAACAACAAAATTGATAAAACATAACATGAATTTTAGATGGTTGACACCGGAGGTTATCATGGTCACATGGCAGGAGAAAAGATACAGGCTTGACACACTTGACAAAGCGGAAGAGTTCTTTGACCAACAATTTACAAATGAAGAGAAGATAGAAGAAGTCCCAGAAAAAGAAGTAACAGAAGAAAGAGGAATAGAAACTACAAATATAGAAGGAAGTTCATTAGATAATAAGAATAGAAGATATGGAAGATGAGGAAAAATAGAAAAATACGAAAGGACAGATAATGAGCCTAAAGAAATTAGAACGACAAGAAGCACTAGACAAAGGAATAGATAAAAAAAGAGAAGGATGTGAATTGATATCGATGAACATTAATGGCATAAACTCCCTGTTGAAAAGAAAAAATGTGTTTAATAATTTACAAAGATTAAATGTTGATATAATAGCCCTACAGGAAGTGCATATAACAGAAAAACAAAAGTATTTGTTAGACAATAAAAAATTAGGGAAAAAATTTTTGGCACTACATGTGCAAAAGAAAAGAGGTGTGGTACTATATATAAAAGATTGGATTTTGGCTAAATAAATTTTTAGAGATAAAGAAGGTAGGATCTTGATGGTCGAGATTGAACTGGAAAATAGAAAGATATTAATGGTGGTAATATATACACCAAATGGGCCACAAGAAACTTTTTTTCAAAAACTATATAATAAAATTAAGGACTTGCAATATGAGGAAGTTTGTCTTTTGGGTGATTTTAATGCGGTTGTTGATAAAACATTGGATTATAAAGGCAACAATACGAGAATAGAGAAAAAAAACACTACCAAAATTTTTTTTATGGTTTGATGAAAGAAGTTAAGATTTATGATGCATGGAGAGAAAGAAACCCAGAAAAAAAACAATATACTTATTACTCTAACAGACCTCAGTCCTGGTCAAGATTAGATATGGCATGGATGACTAAAAAACTTATTTCAGAATTAATAAATATTAACATTGAGACAAATTTATAGGCAGATCATAGCGCGATTAGATTTAGTTGGATGGGCCAAAGGAAAATTTCAAGATGGACACTTCAAAGGTCAATTTTAAAGAGAAAGACTTTAGGTCCAAACTGGAGAGAGAATTTGATTTTTTTTCCGAAGAGAATAAAGAAGAGGACACATCTCCACAAAACAATTGGGATACAACAAAAGCGTTTATGAGAGGGGTGGCAATAAAATACATGATAAAAAAGAGTAAAGAGAAAAAACAACAAAAAATACTAGAAGAAGAATATAAGGACTTGGAGAGGAAGCTACAAGATGAACCCCATAAAAAACAAATAAAATCACAAATGGACTTAACAAAACATAAAATAAACTTATTAGAGAAGGAAGAACTAGCCCAACAATTGAAAATGACAAAGCAATATTTATTTGAGAACATGAACAAACCAGGATGATGGCTGGCCTATAAACTGAAAAAACAAAAAGAAAAGAGATGGATTATTAAATTAAGAAATGAGCAAGGGGAGATCTGTTATCAAGAAGAAGATATAAGAGAGATAATTCAAAAATATTATGAGAAGTTATATAAGGAAGAAAAGTACTCAATAGAGGAAAAAGTGATAGATTGCTTAAAGAAAGCAGAACTCCCAAAAATTTTGGAAGAGGAAAAAATATGTTGAATGGGAAAATAAGACTAGAAGAAGTAAATTGGGCAATAAATAGACAAAAAAATGATAAGGCACCAGGACCAGATGGGCTGCCAGCAGAGATCTACAAGATTCAATAAGATATATTAAGTATTAAAATGCTTAAAATATTTAATGAAGTCTTAGATGAGGCAAAAATCCCACAATCCTGGAATGAGGCTATGATAAGAGTTATCCCCAAGGAAGGAAATGATCAAACAAACATTGGAAATTATAGACCAATATCCCTTTTAAATGTGGATTATAAAATTTTTGTCACCATAATAGCAGAAAGACTTAAATTTTTTCTAAATGAATTTATCCATATGAACCAGAAAGGATTTCTTCCACGTAGACATCTTAAAAATAATATAAGGACAATTTTAGATGCTGTAGAGTATTATGAAGAACATAGCTGTGACCAGGTGGCACTACTGTTTCTAGATGCTAAAAAAGGCATTCGACAACGTAAAATGGAATTTCATCTTGCAGCAAATTAAATACATTTTGGACAAAAATTTCTAAATGTTATATCAGCAATATATAACAAACAAGAAGCTAGAATATTGGTGAATGGGGGAAACAACAAATAAATTTGAAATACAAAAAGGAACAAGGCAGGGATACCCACTATCGCCACTTTTGTTTATTTTGACTTTGGAGGTCTTAGCGAGAATAATTAGGAAGGAAACAGAGATTAAAGGGTTAAAAATAAAAAAGGAAGAGTTTAAGTTGCAAGCCTTCACTGACGATCTAATTTTTATCTTAGAAGAGCCACATAAAACTTATAGAAAATTTAGAAGATTTTGGAGAAGTCACGGGGCTAAAAATTAATAGGGAGAAAACAAAAATAATTACAAAAAATATGACAAATAAGCAAAAAGAAACACTAGCTGTGAGAATGGGCATCCAAATAGTAGATAAAGTAAAATATTTGGGGATTATGATCTCGGTGAGATGTACAACACTTAAAAATGATAACTATAATCCATTAATTAAACGAATAGCAGAAGATTTGGAAAAATGGGACAAATTAAGATTATCTTTTATGGGTAGAATAGTGACAGTAAAAATAAATATATTACTGAAATTACTATTTCTTTTTCAAAATGCTCCCATAAAATTTGAGAAAAAGTTTTTTGATGATTTGAATAAATTGACATTGAGATTCATATGGCAAAAGAGAAAACCAAAAATCAAATTAAATTTGCTTGCAAGATGCCACAGAGAGGGGTGGATTCGGCCTACCTGATTGGAAATTGTACTATAGAGCTGCAATTCTAACATGGGTTAAAGATTGGATAAATCACAAGAATAAAAGAATATTAATATTAGAGGGTTATAATTTACAGGCAAGATGGCATGCCTTTCTGTGGCAGGACAAACAAATAGGCCATAGTTACTTTCAAAATCATAAAATTAGGCGGACCTTGTTAACTGCATGGAACAAAACCAAAAGACAAATTTATGTAGAAACACCTATATGGCTATCTATATTGGAAGCTTTGATGTACCCATACCTACTTAGACAAGGGAAAATTATTATCTATGAGGACATATTAAATGATAGAGGGGAATTATGAGACAAGATTTGAAGGACCAAGGAATAGATATAGAATGGTGGGCTTATTTGCAACTCCAATCGAGACATAGGAAAGATACAAAAGAGTGGGGAATTAGCAGGAACAAAACAAAATTAGATGAAGTACTATTGGGATCTGATGAGAAATTGATTAAAAAAATTATAAAGTTCTATTGGAATGCAAATTAGAGGAAGAAAAAGTAAAAGAAACGATGGTGGCATGGATGAAGAATTTTGGATATAGTATAAATTTAGATGATTGGCAAATCTTATGGGAACGAAACAAAAAATGACTTTGGCTACACTGTTTAAAGAAAATTTATACTAATTGTTTTACAGATGGCATATACCACCATCAAAATTGGCAAAAATGTATCCAAATCTTTCTCCTGTATATTGGAAGCGTAATAAGGAAAATGGAACGTATTATCATTTATGGTGGAATTGTAAAGAAGCCCAAAAGTTTTGGNNNAAAATTCAGAAATGGTTAGAAGAGATATGTATGATCAAAATAGAATATAGACCCGAATTTTTTTTGTTAGGAATTAATGTGGGAAAATACAACAAGGATATTATATACTTAATAATTCATATAATCACAGCTATGAGATTGGCGTATGCACAACAGTGGAAATGTAAAGAAACTCCAAGTGAAATAGAAATAATTAGGAAAATCTGGATGTGCACAGAAATGGACAAATTGACAAAAGAATTAAAAAATAAGGATGAATTGGATTATTACCAAGTATGGGATAAGTTTTATGGTTTGTCGAAAAAGAGAAAGGATCAAGATAATAAGAAATGATTAAATGTATATATTATATACTATGTATATAGAATGTAAATATGCACTATTTTTATATGTGACTTAGCAATGTAAGACAACTATGTGGGTTAGGAGGATTGTACCATGTTCATTGTTTTTAATGTTCTTTTCTGTTTTGTTTTCGTGTTTGTTTAATAAAATGTAAATTTAAAATATTAAAAAAAAGAAATTCCACAGTAATAATGACCTTTCCAGAGACATGAATATATTTTCAAACAGAACTTTAACAAGAAAACAGACTTTTTGCTTTGTTATTTAAAAAAAAAACTTTTAGCATTTAACAAAAAAGTAATAAATACACAAAAATACCTTTGAGTTTTTATAACCACCCTGAAATTTAGAACATTCTATCTCCTACAACCTTCAAAGGGAATAAGTGGTGGTGTCATTAAGATACAGAAGTGTGAATCTGCCTTCTCCTTCTCCTTTGGGTGTAGACAGTTTTTCCTCTGTAACATGAGGTACCAAAGCTTTTCAAAGTATATCAGATTTGAATACACACACAATCTCCCAGTAGAAATATTCTATGGCATCACATTGTATCTGCCCCACACTCAGTTGCACCCCAAATATCTTATCACTAGCAAAATACATATGTACAGAATATATGTAAATACATAAAATTTTTCAATGCACATGCCCACACCATGCCCACACATGGTAGGATATTTTCTAAAATGAAACAGGGAGCTACCATAAATAGTGTAGTTGCAGCAGAGGTGATATTCAGCAGGTTCTGACCAGTTCTGGAGAACTGGTAGTAGACATTTTGAGTAGTTCAGAGAACTCTGACTGGAGATTTTACAGTATCCTTNAAAAAAAATTGAATCCCACCACTGAGTTGCAGGTAAGGTTCTTCTTGAAAATGCAGGCCAATATGGATGAACTCTCTGGAAAAAAAACCCCTCCTGGACATGCCAGATCTCAGGAACTTGCTTAGTAAAAGTGACAAGCAACGTTTCCCCCTATACTGCCCTGTTTTTCCAGGAAGACCTCTAGTTGGATTTACCTTGAGCAGTTCTCTGGGGAAATCACTACCTTGATTGAGACCTTCCAGATTCCCAATGAAATCTGAACAAGACATTCGCTTCCCAATGTTCTATAAGGAGGAAAAGAGGAAAGAAGGAAAAGTGACTAGATCATAAGTTTAGCAAGACAATTTCAATTAAGTCTTCTGGAAAAAATATGTCACAAAATATGGGTAGTGGGTGGTGTGGCTCTTTTAGAAAAAATATATATAAGGATAGAACTTTATCAAGGATAATTAATGATAGCTTAGTAGCTCCTTTCTCTAACAAGTCACTCAACATCACAGCCCCCAGAAGTGTCCGTCTCCGCATGAAAAGTGTTTACACACTAATGGGATGCTTTGAGGCAGTGCAATTTCCTCAAAGTGTCCCATTGGCGTGAAAACACTTTTTGTGCAGAGCTGGAAGCTCCTGGGTGTCTTGATCTCACAGAACTTCAGGCACTGATCCACTTTTGCAAAGAATGGGTGCCTGAAGTCCTATGAAATCCAGAAGCTTCCTGTCTCTGTGTGAAAAGTGTTTGCATGCTGATGGGAGGCTTGAAGCAATGCAATTGTGCTGCTCCAAAGCCTCCTGTCAGCATCCTTTTCTGTGCCAAGACTGGAAGCCTTTGGGGGACACTCACCAAAGCTGCCCATCACTCCAGAAGTGGCAGGCAGGCTCAGTGAGTCAGAGTAGCCAAGCAGGGTGCGCTTGTCCCTGTCTCCCTCTCTTCTCACTGCTCCTCTTTTGGAGCACCATGAACAGGCAATGAATCCACAGCAGAGAGGCGACATCTCACTAAATCTTCACAAGGTAAATGAGTGTCCACAGACTCAGTGCCCATGACTGGGGGTGGGGAGAATAGGCAGGGTGAATGTTGCAGTGCCTCTGCAGTCATTTGTAAAGGTGAACAACTGCTGTGGTGCTGCAACATTTGTAACCTCGGGACTGTGTCGTAAGTACTTGGGGAAGGGTTATGTTTCAACTTTGAATGGTCGCTGAGTGAAGTGTCGTAACTCGAGGATTACCTGTAAAGTGAGTCCTCCTCCATGTGAATATTCTGGCTGCAGGAGAAGCCAAAGGGAGTTGGCAACCTGCAGGGCTTAAAATGGTCTTCTGGAGACTCTTACCCACCCAGCCCTGCAATTCTGTGTCTCCATCTTTTGGCTCCTGGAGAGAACAGATCCATCCAGCAGCCAGTTAACCTTTTTTCTTTTTCACTGCACTCATCTCAAATGCACCAGGTCTGATGATTTAAAAAGCATAAGGCACTTACATGTCCATGAAGGTCTGTATTTAAAAGCATCAAGGCACAAGCCAGAGTGTGGGCTCCATCTGTGGCACAAGCACCAAAGAGAAATAATCAGTTTGAGCACTTCTTATTGTACTTATTATTAATCAACTTCTAACGTGTGATCCTCACTGGACAAAAAAAATCTTATTTACTTTTTTATTATTAATTTTTTTAAAAAAAACCTTCATCCATGTATAGAAAAATGTAAAACTATTAAACCCTTGTACCTATTGCCAGATAATTCACTGTCACAATGAATATTTGAAAGACAAGTGATTTTTTTAAATACTTCACAAAAATAATTCCTAAATGGTTTCAAGATTCTTTGAAGGGAAATTTTCAGTATTAATACTGTTAGACGTTGCCTTTCTAAATTTTTCACCAAAATGTGCATGGCTATTTTCAGCTTTAAAGTACTCCAGTTCTGGAATGATGGGACCAAATAAAAGATTCCTTGTAAAAGTGCCTGTTGCCATCACTCATATTCTGCTTGTAGGTTATCACTTTTGCAGATGTTAAAGGCATTATAAGTGTTCAGTTATAAGGAAGTGGATATAATTGAGTAAGATTTTTTTATGTCACCTTCAGAAGGGATGGTTTTGGGATTGCACTCATAATATCGTTGTGAAAAGTGAGCTAGGATCCGTTCCCGTTCTTGAGTTTCTCCCATGAGGGCCAGCTCCTTCAGAAAAGACCTGAAGAGAAAAGGAAGACATGTGTAAGGTCCTGCCTCTCCTTCCCGTTCAAGAAAGCATGGATTCTCGAAACTTTAGTATTTCAAAAGGAAACTTTTATTGAAAGGAAGTGAATGCAAGACAATGCAAAGTAGGGTCTGAGTTCCCCCAGGCAAAACCTCCAGGTTTTTATGATCAGTCCAGGCTTTGAAAGGGATTTCATTCCCCTCTAGGAAATGCCTCCAAGTAAGGAGAGCCCACCATACTGCGTATGCCTCTTTCCCCCAGATAGCCCATCTCTGTTCAGTGTTGGTTAGTTTTTTAGACATGTATGCACAGGGCTACAGTTGGCCTTGCTCCTTTTCTTGGAGTAGGATGGCTCTGACTGCTATGTCACTGGCTTCTGCCTGTACAGGTGCTCATGGAGCACTTCGTTTATCAGTTGCATAAACACGACAGAAACATAATCCAAATGGAAGCACTTTGAATTGGTAACACCCCAAAAGAGTGTTAAAAGCTTTTTTCCATCCACCCATCCCCTTCCCTAATCCTGATTCAGTTTTTTTAAAAAAAATCCTTTGGAGAGGTGGTCTAGCATGTCTTTCATGTGGGGGAAGGGGTACTCATTCTCCATGCTCACAGTGTTTAAATTTCTGTAATCCAAACAAAGACCCATCTTTCTTCTCTTGGAATAGCACCAGGGTGGCAATTTTTGGTCATGTTGGTTCGATGAAACCCCTCGCCAGGTTTTTATCTATGAAGGCTCTCAACTCCTCGAGTTCCCTGGGGGACATGCTATACATTTTTGGTTTTGGTAGTTAGGCCCCCGGGAGGATCTTGATAGCACAGTCTGTGGGACAGTGGGGGGGAGCTCGTCGGAGCCTTCTTCGCTGAACACCTCAGCTAAGTCCTTGTACTCCCTAGGGATGTTCTGGATTGGTGCAGCCTTTCCTGCCATCATTGTTTCTTTGTTTGAGTCTCCTCCCAGTTTCTCCTTTTGGCCATCGGGTCCAGTCACCCATTGAAATCTTAGAGTCTCCTGCTTCCAGTTCACTCTGGGGTTTCACTTACTCAACCAGGTGAGCCCTAGAACTAGCGGCCATTCCATTCCAGGTGCCACAATGACAGTGAGTCTCTCATAATGAGTCCAGAGGTTCTGTGGCAAAAATGGCTGGTCCCTCCCCTGCAACTGACTGATCTAACTGGCAGAACGTGATGGGTTTTTTTTAGTTTCCATAAGTGTATGCTCAATTTTCCCATCAGGGTTGGGCTAATCAAACACCGGGTGCACCCTGAGTCCAAGCGGACTGAGATTCTTACTCCTTTCCTCCAACTGGGGACAAATAGTCTTAGGAACAGGGTGAGTGGCTCAATTGGTTCACTTACCAGAGGGTCATCTTCAGGGTTGCTCTCGGATGGGCCTGATTCCTCCCCAGGTGATGCCGGAGGTCCATTCCCCCAATTTTGCGAGGAGGCAAAACTCCATGGCTTCTCCACTTCTCAGTGCGGTGTCTTTTCCTTAGGGGGTTGTTTTTGTGGGCTTTCCAGTGGATAGGTATTCTGGCTTTCAAGTGGGTGCTTTTGAATGACACTCGGCTGCACGGTGCCCCTCCTTCCCTTCCTGCATTTGAAACAGGCAGATGATCTCGGTGCCAGGGGGGTTTGCAGCTTGAATGGCTCCCGCTTCCCCTGGAGTGGGGATCTCTTTCAGGTTCTTCCCCCTTGGTACTTGTTTCTGGCCATGTCAATCTCCACTTCTTCAACCAGGATGTACCAGTCGTGGAGGTGGTTTGGGGCCCCTCGAGCCAGGCAGGCATGGTAGAGGTGATCATTCAGGCCATCTTTGAATCAGCTCACTAGGATGTCTTCTGGCCAGTCCACTCTGCAGATGAGGCCTTGGAACTCTTCAGTGTATTCAGCTACTGGCCAGTGCCCCTGTTTCATGATTCTAATGTGATTGTGAGCTTTCCAATCTGCCAAGGGGTCTTCAAATCCGTGGCGGGGAGCCATCATGAATCGGTTGAAGTTCCGCAGTTCAGGAGTGTCTGCATTGTGGAGGGTCACCATCCAATGGGCAGCTGCCCCTTCCAAGGCCAGGGTGATGACTCAAACCCAAGTGCCCTGGGTCTGGAAATCCCTCCCATACTCCTGCATGTATGTGAGGACATGGCCAGGAAAAGCCCCAGTTGCTGTGGGTCACCATCATACTTCAGTCTCGCAGGGGTCTTCCTCTCCAGTTGCGGTGCTCTGGGCTGGCCAGGGGCGATTGCAGGGGCCGGTGCTGCACAGGTTGGGTTCACCAGGATGGCTGCTGCCCCCTCTGCTGTGTCTGCTTTACCTGCTGCTGCCGGAGTGGCGGCGCTGGCCCCATTGGCTTCTGCTGCTGCCTTGCCCCCTGGTGTCCCCTTGCTTCGGGTGTCAATTTAATTCCCCCCTGGTTCTGAGGTTTTCAAAAGCCTCCATCATGAACTGCATAACATTTCTCTTGAGGCAGTCATCTCCAGCCAGTTCTTCGATTGACTCTTCTTGGTCAGACAGGGCTTCCAGCTCATGTTTTCAGCCTGGTTGTCAACTGCCCCGGGTGAGGGTGACTACTCAGGTTCTTCCATCCCAGTTATCTTTCTTCCCCACTCCAATCAACCATCTGGGCTTTGTGGGTACCTCCAAAATGGCTTCGCTTTCTTCGATGGGGCAAATGGAGCTGGCTTCTGGTTGGGTGGTGGTGGAGGTCTCACCCCAGCATTCTCCCTCTCCTTGCTCACTGCTTTGTTTGGACATTGTGTGCAGGGTCCCCTCGGTAGAGCAAGTTTGCTTCTCCGGGTTGACCACTTTTGCAGACCCTGCTTTATGTAAGGTCCTGCCTCTCCTTCCCATTCAAGAAAGCATGGACTCTCAAAACTTTTAACGTTTCAAAAGGAAACTTTTATTGAAAGGAAGTGAATGCAAGATGTTGTGGAAACAGTCATCCTGAGAAAGAGATAAGGAGTCGTTCCCATGCACTTCTTCTGTGAGGCTTCTGAACTGAGAGAAAACAGATGGCCTTCCCCTCATATATATTCCCCAAGGTAAATCAAAGCACAGAGCAGTAGGTGACAGGGTAAAAGCTATAAACTAGGGAATTATGGGATACATAGAAAACAGTATGAGAGCAATAAGTGCGTAAAAGAATCTGGGGTTCCCTCCCCACATGATAGCAGTATCACAATTACATGACAGTGTAATAGCCACTGCTTTAGGACTTCCTGCTTTTACTCTGGAACAGTGAAGCTTTTCTGTCTTAGTCCTGTCAACACCGTAGCAACAGCTCCTGGCCAAAGGTTACAATTCCAAAACACTCCCACACAGTAACCAACAAGCCGTGCAAACTCACCATGCCAGGAATGTAGCAGGGAATCAGTAAAGCAGAGACACAAAGGTCTAAAATCAGGATATTCATTGTAAAATCTGATTCTGGAACAATAGTCAATTGTTCCTGAACTTTTCCCAACCCTGCTGGCTGTAATAAGAATCTTGTAATATTGAGAATTTATTTTTGTTCTGTTCCTTTTATTTTTTCAAACCCAATGAAATTTTAGAAAGAAATTATGTAAAAGTAGACCATCAGCAGAATCACACTCTGAAAACAGAATCAAATTTAGTGTGGTAAGGAGCAGATGGCAAGAAAAGGTTTAGTGTAAAAATTGGCCAGATCCAGCCAGGAGCTATGGATTAAAACAAAAACAAAAACAGGAAATAAATCTTTTGCCCATTTATGGGAAAAGTAGCAAACAAGTTGCTGCTACTCTATTTGTTCCTTGCTCCCTCCTGAATCATGTGATTCAGCACTAAAGAGAAAGAATCCCAGGAGTTTATCTTACCTGTTTCTTTTGAAAAGGGCATTGGATCTAAAGAGCTGAAGAGTTACTTTGCTGAGTTAGGCAGCTATAGAAATTGAATGAAAATAAAAGTAAAAAAAATAAAAAAAAACTACTCTGCACCTTGTTTTTGAAATTGATCTGTAAGATCTTTTTTTAAACAAAAATGTGGAAAAATAGTTTACATAATTGAACATATAAATGAACATCTTTTACATTGAAACAGAACATATTTGCAAGCCCTTTCTCCATTTAAATATTAAACAGGAGAGGAGAGAGCACTAAGTTCTACAGCACTTCACACAGAATGAAGTGGCTGGGCTTCTTCTGTCTAATGAACACTGGCTCGAAGCAGACTAAGAGGAAGCAGGAGGACCAGCAAACATGGAGCTGCCCAGGGGTGGGATTCAAATTTTTTAACAACCAGTTCTGTGGTGGTGAGTGTGGCTTGGTGGTCATGTGACTGGGTGGGCATGGCTTGGTGGTCATGTAGTCACATGACACCAAAATAACCCAGATGTCTCCTGCTGGAGACAGGGGGTTGGACTAGATGACCTCTGA
>AZIM01006589.1:24252-35077 GCA_000516915.1 Ophiophagus hannah | reverse complement strand
CCATCCATTCTTCCCTCCCTCCCAACCTCCCTCCCTCCGCCCTCCCCTCTTTTCATCCTTCCTTCCATGGCATTCAGGAAAGGAGTAGTTTATAGTAAACAGAAAAACTGAGTTTTCATCCTATTCTTCTTTCTAGAAATAATGTGGCTGTTTGCAGCAATGTGGGAAAAGTGCCTTGGATGCACAATCAGAGCCTTACTGAACCTGACAACAGTTTCTTAAAGCAGGCATACAATTTTCTGGATTTATACTTTTTTTTTCTCCTGGAACCACAAAACTACTACATGAGCCCAGAAAAGGTGCAGCTTCTGACAGGAACAATGGGCATGTCCATGCCTGATCAGAAGCACTTTTCTTGTTCTGGATCCAGATAATTTCAAAACCCTATTTTTACATACTTTCCTAAAATAACAGTGCCACCTACTGTGCTCTTACTATCTCACAGAGCACTTCACCATAACTGCTGCGTATTCCAACAGTATGAATGAGTTTATGGGTACACACACACACATCATTTATTTGCAGTTGTTATGCACCATCACAAATAAGATTTTCATATACTAGGACCATTTAGGCCTGTTCCATCTTGTGAAAAATGCAGTTCTGAAAGGAAGGAAAAACACGTGCACTTTTGGGGCATGTCTGCATATTTTGTGCATATTCATAGAATTATTTTGTACATATTTCATAGAATCACAGAATGAAAGGCTTGAAAGATACTGTAAGAACCATTTTGTCCAACCTTATGCCCAATGCAGGAGTATTCTACTAAAACACTTTTGAAAAATGGCCATAAATCTTTGTTTAAATACTATTGGTGAAAGAGGTAATTTCTTCCATTGTTGAACATTACTTAAGAATTAACAACTAATATTTGTGTCCTGTTTTCTGAAACAACTCCAATAATTTTGCCTCATTATTTATGTGACGGCTCTCAGCTGTTTGAAGTTAGCTTTCACATCTCCTAGCAATCTTCTGTTCTGGCAAAATGTATTTAACACCTTCAACTATTTCTCTTTAATTTTTATTTCTATTACCTTTATTATCTCAGTTGCTGTTATCTGGACCAACTCTGTGTTCATCTAAAATGTGGAAATCATATTCCAGTTATGTTTTCACCAACACAGAATAGAAAAATGTGATTTCTCTTGATTTTGATGCTACCTCTAGTATCTGTTCATACAGCCTAGGATTGCATTTTACTTTTTTACAGCTACATCAACCCTGTTAGTCCATGTTCAGCCTGCAGTTCATTAAGAAATGAGGAAACAAGTCTCATCATATTTCAATGAACCATATTCCTTAGTTCATACGTATAGGGAAAATTGCACTTTATTCTTTTTTCTAATGGATTTTTAGTATTGATAAATTTGCTATAAACATCTCATGGAAATTTTGCATTTAACAAAACACTTTATGAACACAATGTACATTTATGGTATTTATACATCTTTTTCATGTTTGATGAACATAACATATTGGCTAATGATAAATCCTCAAATTTTTGCCTATTTGGCTTTTGCAGAGCAGTGTCATCTTATGTATTTTGTACTTTAAAATGAATGAAAAGTGATGATGTCTTTTTGGAAAGGCTCATTGCTTTGATTATAAGTGTTGAATTTTGTTTTTTAAGCAGAAATCCTTTGGTATTAACTGGGGAACCAGTGAGTCATTTTATTTTCATTTGGCTCTTTCAGTTGGGTTGTTCTATTCTGTCACAAGAGAGGGGAAAACTGCCAAAATGTTATGCCTTTATCATGCAACATATCCCCTAAATAATTTTCATAGATTATTATTGTGAAAGTTATTGCCACATACGATGATCAATACCTTCTCATTATTTATTGATATAGAATTCAGATGAGCAATTCATATTAAATTAATTCTATCACTATCTGCAACTATAAATAGGGGAGGCTAAAAACAAATTCAAGATAAAAATGGGTCACAACTACAAACAGGGATAAAATAGCCTCCCATATATCATGAAAGTTGAATTCAATCTATGTGTAGGTCACCAAATTCAGGAAGGTGTTGTAATAATTTTTCATGGTGAGAGTATACGTAAACCCCTGTTTAGAATGTTTATGACTGGAAAAATGACATTATTTGAACTGGGAATCTTGTACCTGATCCTAAAGTGGATTAATTATCAATTGTACCCAATTTTCATAGGCTTTTTCATCACTGTTAAAGTATTGGCTGGCATCTTGAAAGTTATGTAATCTTTTTTCAGTTTGGGAAATACAGACTGAATACAGTTGAAAACAGAATTCTGTACAATAATTAAATCAATTGTTACAACTATTTTGGTTCCTTTAAAGATTATCCATCATCATCACCATTATCTATTTTCCTTCAAAAAAGTTACTTATAAGCCATGTATTTGGCTTATAATGTATTCGGCGCCATATTTTACTGATTCTGTGTCAACTTTTTGACCTATATCAACTTTCTTAAGTATTTGGCTAGCCACATTTTCAGTTTAGGGTATATTCTTTGCCATTTCTCTTTTTTTTCATGCACCCTTACGTTGCTGATGCCTCTTACCATGCAAGATCCTTCTAAATGCTTATTCATAATCAAACTTTAATCAAAGATTCTCCAGAACTTTATATATAGCATTTCTACATTTTTACAGTGAGAAACAACTCAAACATTTTTAGAGCAAAATTCCAAAATTGAGCTATTTAAAAAGTTTTACATTCCCATGTAAAATAGACAATAAAGAGTATTAGCAGCTTGATAATAACTCTAAAAACAGAAATAATCTTATTTATTGATACCCATTTTAAATCCACAACTTATTATTTTACATTTCTCTTTTGACCTGGAAAACTAAATCTGATTCCAGGAGATGACTGCTCCCTTAGAATTCTCCCAAAATTGTTCTGATGCTCAATCATTTTTTCTAAATATTAACATGCAATACCATTTATAATGAGGCCAGCATTCCCTATGTTACACTGAATCTCCAGAGTTTATTCTGCATATCCATAGGCCATATAGCTTAAATTGTCAAAATGTAAGCTATACAAAGCAGAGAAACTGCATGACATTTATCTTGCCTGTCATTTTTGCATAAATAAATGTATTGGCTTGCTTCATACAGGATGATCCTCGGCTGCTGAAGCCAGCACTGAAAAACAGCTGCATTCTGCTATAGCCTCAAAGCTTTGCACAGCCAATCATAAGCTTTAGGATTTGAATGGATGTACATAAATATGTGAAGAGGTAGCATTTCATAGAAATCAAAGCAATGGGGAGGCATCTATCTAGGGAGGTAAGCTACTTTTTATGTTGTCTAAGTTGCTGCTGATCTCTTTTTTTGCATAACTGTGTTTTAATAATCCATCATTACCATATTTCTGTGCTATGGAGGTCTACTTATGATGGGCTTTAGATCTTATTTATTAGAGAGTTGGCAGTTATCTATCAGAGATTGCAATTGCTTAGTTGCTGTGTTTAACATGCATGCATTTTGATTTTAGTACCATTGCTTCTTTGGCAAAAATTACAGGAATGTGGTACGCTGAACTGCCGATTGCAGTTCTAACCTAAAAAAGCACTGCAGTATAAAAAATGTAACCCTGCAGCAAAGTTAGCTAATCAGTTCTGTAAATGTAGCAAACATTAACCTTTTTTATTACAGCATCACAATTGTTCATTGAATTTCTTTTACTCACCATGGATGTGAATTATTCTATCATGCTCCAGAGTGAAGTTAGCAGCATGATGCTCAGGCCAGCAGAAAAAAATCAGCACCAGAAAAAGTAGACTCTTCATCTTTTATAGTCAAGAATCTTCTTCACTGCAAAAAACATCACATTGCAAAGAAGCTGTTGGCATCTGGAAATCTTAATAGGAACGCTTTATACAGTTTCTCTGAGTTCCATCCTTCTCTTATTATTTCTCATTGTTTTGTGCTTGTAAAATGACAGAGCCACATAATTAAGAAATCTTATTAGGAATGTCCTCTTTGTCGGGAAATTAGCTCTACAATTAATTGATTACCAAACGAAATGTACTGTTGGATAACTCTGCCCATTAAGAGAATAAATTGTCATTTACAAACCATAAAGATAAGTAAAGATTGTGATTGTTAAAGGTTAAGTGGACTCCGGTTTAAGTATTCAGAACTATTCTGTTTGTATCTATTAAAGAAAAACATACTGTAACTTAGACACAGAATATAAATACTGTTTTACATCTTGTGACTGTTTTTGCACCTTAGTTCATTTAGCATGCAAGTGCAAGTTCTTCAACTGAGAATAGAGTGAGAGAACAGAGAGGCAGACTGCAGAGGCATGCTTTCTTACAGGCATACTCACCATTTTATAGGTTAGTCTGCAGAGAAATGTTGAAAACCTACATAAAACAGGTTAGAGTTGCAGGTTCCACTACTGAAGCTGCCCTGGCTGATTTGTATTCATTTCTATTTAGAATGCTGACGCATGAACTTATTGTGTCAGTTAGGGTCCCTGCAGTCAGCAGAGCTGCTGAGAGCTGCAGGATAATACTCTGCAGCCTCACAGGAATAATTAAGAAAATGAAGGCCTGGGATCCATAGAAAGGATATAATTCAAGATTTCTTAGGCAGAAGATTCAGTTTGACATTTTCTTTCTAATCAGAAACATTTTCTGGTTGTGTATTCTACCCAGAGATTTTTTTCAGCTGAATCCATGACTTGCTTTTTGTACAGAGTGGTGGTATAAAAGTAGTTGCAAGAGGACACCATGACCTCTGGCACTGAGCTGAGTCACTGTGTTAACATTGGAAGGAATATCTCACAATGAGACTGAGCTAACATTGTGAAGAATATCATTGCTCTGACAGTACATTTTTGCTCATCTCAGAATGAAATTATAGATTAAGGTTAAGAAGTTTTGTGTTTCTGTGTATTTTTCTCTGTGTATATGTACTCCTTCATATCCTCTTGACTTCTGGCAAATGCCTGGAGAAAATACTGCAGTCTTCATGGCAAGATTTTGGAAGTGAGTTGCCATTGTCATCTCTCTTTGCCAAGAGAGAGGAACTCAGCTAGCTATGCACACAGAAGGACTAGAACTCATGGTCCCCTTGTTTTTAGCCTGATATCTTAACCACTACATCAAAGTGGCTCTCAAAATTAGGGTGACACAGTGCAAAATCAAATTCATCTAGTGTGGAACTATACATTAGATGTCTATCTACTAAATAGATTGTTTTGTTTAAAAAAATGCAGCAGAAAGACAGTTCAAAATTATAAACACTTGCCAACCCTTATCTACAATGCCTTGAGAGAAAATGGGGACCCAATAGCTTATTCAATAAGCCCTTTTCTATGACTATTTATCTTGAGCAGAGCTATTATGTATTTATTAGTCAGGCACAGAATAAACTGCATGTGGGGATCCTCATACATGGAGGCTTGTACAGAGAAGTTTATAACCATATTCTCTATGACAGCATTCCTCAAACTGGGCATTCTACAAACGTGTGCACCTCAACTACCAGTATTTTCAGTCAATTGTGTTGGCTGAAGCATTCTGAAAGTTGAAGTCCATGCTCACTTAGGAAAAGTTGATCCAGCACAACTGATTCTTTTTGAACAACACTAATCTGATCCACACAGAGTTAGTTTGCTTATTTGTGGGTTAACATATTGTGTAACGAGTAATCCATGCTTAATGGCTTAGCATATTTCATAAATGTAGTTGGTCATTAGTCATAAATGTGTGGTTTACTATGCAAACCATAGTCAAATAAGCCTTGTTCTCCCAATGCATTGTGATCTTCCATGAACATTGCCTTCTAATGTACAGAAGCTGGAAATATTTAATACATTTAAAATTGAGGACAGCAGAAGAGAGCATTTATTTGGTCTTTTAAAAATTATATATTTTTTGTTTTTATAATTTCCACAATGTTTCATCATTTTTTAAGTCATCCATCCTTAGCTTCCAAATAGCTTGAATAATCTATAGTTATCTTTCTTTATTAGGTGACTGAAAAAAGTGATGAAAATTGCACTAATGGGAAAAGTAGAAAGCTCAAGGGAAAAATACAACAATAGTGCCAAAAAGTCTGCTGGGTTTTGAACCAACCAGATTCTGATTACAAGTATTATACACATTCAACTGTTACAGCATTCATAGGAAAGATATTACAGAGTATGGGAAACTTTGTTTCATTTGCAGAGATGTTCCTGATTCTTCATAATAGCCATTAAAACTGCTCAGGCTAGCCTACATCAAGCTCAAGTCTTTTCTTCAAACACCAGCAATGCTTGAGGCAACAGAATATGGAAAAGTTTACTCCAGAAGTGAAGCATAAAAACATGTCCCTGGGGAGCTAAAACAGAGCAATGTTTTCCACGTTTGCCTTCCAAAACTTTCTCAGACAAGGAAATCTGATAATCTGGATAAGCCTTAGGAGTCAAGTCTTGCTTGAACTCTGAAATTGGAGAAACCAAATGGGTGTATGCACTTATCATTGCAGGAAAAAAAAAACCCGTAAACTTTATTTTGGTTTCATTTAGGGATCATAATATTCTTGTTATATAAAAACCCATAACACATTCATAGAACAACACAACTTGCTAAACTTTAAAAAAGATATTTTTAAAGATAAGATTCATACTAGTTTGTTTTAGATAGCCCAGTTCATATTTATTATTCCCCATTTTCAACTGATTATAAGCCTGGAGAATTGAAACAGAACTGGAAAAACATGTTGTGACACACTTCAAAGTACCCCTTTGTTAGACTTCTGATTCACTGTCCCCTTCAAGAGAAGCTTGTTTTCAGAATTTGTACGTTAGTGTAATTGGTTGCACTTTGCCAACAGACACAGTATTTGAAAGACTTCTCAGTTTCCATTACAGTCACAGGTTTTTGTGCCAAGAGTATACATGAAGTTCTGGAACATCATAAAAAAGTAAGTCTTGTGAACATACTGATTTGAATAGATTTCTTCTTCTTTACTAGAAACTGAACTGATTATGGGTAGGTATTGTAGAGATATACAAAACGATGCATTTCTTTATATTTGCCATACCTTGCTTTCTAAAATCAGTGGTAAGTCTATGGCACACCTTGCTTCCTAAAATCAATGGCAAGAATGACTCAAAGTTTTTTCTTGCCAAATAAATTGCTACAAGGAAAGAATTTATTTTTCAACTGAAAAAGCAGTTCTATAAGTAGATTTATTGCTAGCTGGTGATTTCCAATGATCAGTTAACATGCATGAATGCAACCATGCTGCTGCTAGTGGAACAACATTTTATTTATTTAAAATTTGTGCAGCTACCCATTTTAAAACCAACTCTGGGCAGCTTACAAGTAATAAAACAATACTAAACCACCAAGAATAAATTAAAATCAGAAAAAAATGGTTTTATTAACCACACTTTCTGGACCTTGTCCTGTTCCAATTCCCATTCCCCATATTTGTAGGAAAAGCCAGGTCTTGAACTGTCTCTGGAAGGATAAAGAGTAGGCGGCCTGTTCATAGAACACAGGCTGCATGGTTAACAAAGGAGACACTATGAAACATATATTTGAAAGTACTTACTGCAAGTTTTTCTGATAGATTTAAGTTAATACATTTTATTTTTTTCAAAAGTTAAGATGGGATGTTTTTCCATCTAAGACATGGTTTGGCTCTTGCTGGGTTTCAGCTAAAGATGTGGGTGTACAGTTTACTGAGGTTAAGATCACTGGCATCAGTGGGGGAACGTGTCAAAAAGTCAAGATGGTAACCATGGCAATATGAGTGAAGATGAACCCCTCTGTACATGGACAAAGGGTGAGGCTTTGAGATCACTCTCTGACTGACATCTTGACACTTTTTACCCCCTTATTCCAGGATGGAAGCTGATGTTTCCAATGCATATTAACACTCTCTGCTCCTACTCCTGCAGTCTTTGCATAGCCTGCTTTCCTACTCCTTATCTACTAAAATATCATGGAACCATTCATAAAAGAATATTCAGTATAACTACTCAGATAATACATAATTTGTGAGACAAAAATAAAATGTTTCATGATTGCAAGAACTTTATCATTTTTAAAAAATGTACTTTAATATTTGTACCGTATATAACACCCAGCAGGCAGCAACTGGCTAACCTTGTCCCTAATCAGAAAAGAAGCATGGGGTTTAGCCATGTGCCCCTTCTCCTTTGCTGTTTTTAGAAGGCAAGAACAGTTACTCTTGCTCTGTTCTCCCCACTTCCCATCAGAAATGTAACCTCCAAGCGTATTTTTCTGCTGTGAATTTAAAATGTTCTTTCTACTTAAATTGACTATTTGTTTTGGATGGTGTACTTTACTTTGCTACAGTTAATCCCAACAATTTATACTGTATTTCCAAAAGCAGATATGCCACCATACTTAAAGGATTAACTTAGTTAAGTTTTCTACAGTTTTAATTATTCTTTTTCTTTTCTGTTCACTACCCACATTTCCCTGGATACTTCTTTCTTTATTAACTGCAGTGACCCATCTTTTCATCTGTTTTCCAGTCATTTGAAATGGAAGGATTTCATGTGAATCTACATTAAATCACTAGAAAAATGATGAAACTATATACTACTGGACTGACCAAAGACCAAAAAAAAAAAAAAGCCCAAGGAATTGTCTGTGACATAGATAATGTATATACACAGTGTATATATGTAATAGATACAGTGTGTCCGTATTCCTTGGGCTTTTTTTTTTCATCAGGTTGGAAGGGTAAGCCCTGCCAACCTGATGAAAAGTGATTGGCAATTGCCTTCTTAAAACAGAAAATTAAGATGGCTAAGAACCAGGTAACATTCTAATGAAAAGACTGTTTCAGTCTGGACAGAATTATTTTAAGATGGTTTAAAGATCAAGGTGGCAGAAACACAGGGCAGGAGGAATTTAAGGACTTTAATAGATGGACAGGAGAATACAAAGAGTTCTTAGCTAATAAATCAAATCAAACATTTATTGTCAATGCATAACATGTGTACAATGAAATTGAAATGAGCCTCCCTTGATGCTGGCCCTGTAAGTCTATCATATTAAACCTAATTGTGGTGTTATGTTGCATTCAGAAGTCTGATAGCCCATGGATAAAAGCTATTTTTCAGCCTATTCATTCGGCTGGCAATGTTTCTATATCTCCTGCATGATGGTAGGAGAGTAAAGAAGTGCTGACCAGGGTGTGAATCATCCCTGAGGATTTTCCTCACTCTGCTGAGGCAGCAGGTCCTGGAGATTTCATCCAGTGGTGTCAGGAGACAGCCCATAATTTTTTGTGTTGTGCTCCTAACCCCCTGTAATGCCTTTTGTCCATGGCTGTCAAGCCAGCATACCATACCGCAACACAATATGATGAAGGAACACGGAGGTTTTCATGACAACTAATTTGGTTCCTTTCTTATTTATTTACTTACTATTATTTATATATCTTTCCAGTCCAAACATAACTCTGAGTCAAACACTGAAATAAGTTCAGTGACAAAACAACGGGAAACATTAGTGCTTTGAGCACTAATTGCAACTTATTATTGCATAGATTTACTAATCTATTTGTAATTGTTATTTTTCTAGAAAAGAAAAGTCTGTTCTCTTAAATTTAAAAATAATTGCAAATAAATATTAATAAGTAGTGCACAAATAGACACATGTAGCCCATTGTCCTCATAGTGTTTCATTCTTTGCATATGTGTAGAAAGAGATAGCATTCTCTAACTAAACAAGATAATAAATACTTTGAAAAAACAAATTTTGCCAGATCTGCCTTTTTTAAACACAAAGGGCATGGACTAAGCATTTTCCTCCCAGCTGCAGCACAAGAAGCACTGTGCTCTGAAAACATGGATTCTGCTAGATCTGCATTAAAAACAACAACAACAAAAATGTCAAAAAACCCTTCTTTCATCATTTTTAAGAAATAGTTGAGCACTGAGTAAGATAGAATGAGCTTCAGCAAATGAATCTTTTCCAGCACTCCTTTTTTGTTTTATCAGTCAGCTGTTCCCTGACAGGAGAGTTGTCAAACTCTTGCTCATAGGCTGGATGCGTCATGCGTTGGCCACGCCCACACCCAGTTTAGTGAAGGGGAAAAAAGTCCTGATACGTCATGTGACTTCAGCGTAATGGCGTGAGTTTGACACTCCTATCTAATAGCATCAGTGGGAAAGAGCTTCATCTAGAATTGCAAGGAGAGTAATATACATATTGTCCTAGGATATCAAACTCTGTGAGAGGACAGTGTGCATGTATAAGTGTATAAGATGTCAGAAGGGGATAAGTAGGTGTAGGTGTGGAGTGGGTCACTAAATTCCACTCATGTAGTATCCAACGAATTATGGAATTGAAAATCATCTGTTAGAATAAGGGATATCTCTCAATCTCTCTAAAAATGTTCCATATGACATTGCTGTATTGGAGGGGAAATGAAAAAAAAATCCTAAAAGGAGTATACATATAAAGAAAACAGACAGGTTTTCATGTTAGTGTTCAAAAAATGGAAGATTATTATAGGGCTTAGTATATCAAATAAAATTTCAGTTTATGTACTCATACTTTCTCGTTCCAATGCTGTAGCAGTTCATCTGGAACTTTACCAAGCTGTGTTTTATCAAATAAATGCTGCTCCTGGAAAAAGATCAAGCTATATTTATGTTACCCTGGGAAGTACTAGAAGTCAAAATGGATTAGTTACAGTATTAAGCACTATGATAAGTTTGCAATTTTTCTGAGCACTAGTTTGGGACCTCGCTTCTTTTTTTGGGTCTGACCTTGATTATATCTATTTTAATCTTCCTTGTCTTTGACAGAATGACAACATCCCTCCAAGGTCTGCATA
>AZIM01006586.1:54759-72787 GCA_000516915.1 Ophiophagus hannah | reverse complement strand
AGGCCATCGTAGTCAAAAATGGAACCTGGGTCCCTCCGGCCCTGCCCATCTCACCACAGGTGGCCCCAACATAAGTGATGTCGAGCTGGCCATGCCTCCTGGCCATGCCCGCCCATGGGCAAACACACCCCTGATGCAGCCCTCAATGACATTGAGTTTGACATCCCTGATTTAGACAAAAATGAGTTTTATAAGGGAATTTAAGGAACTAAGACACTGTAACATTGACATTTTTTGGGATGTGGAATGTAGTTCTGAAAAATGCTAGATGAAGGTATAAAAATTATATTGATTATATTAGCTTTTTGCAGAATCAAGGTATTAGTTAGTAATAGTCAGTTAGAGGACATGTATTTCTGAACGTGCCTTCCATGTTATCAATACTTTCCCCAGTCAGAAAATATAGGCCCAACAGTTTCATTATTATACTGCTCGGATGTTTGCTATTCCTACAAATTATAATTGCAAAATTACAGATACTATTTAGTACAATTGTTACTACAATTGTTGTTTTAAAAGTAATTCTTAAACTTGACATCTAATAGTTTTATATCCTTCTGTTCCAGCATTAATAGCTATAGCACTAGCCATGCCTATAAAAGTAGGTATCTGAAGTAAAGGAGACATGACGTGTACAAGTTAGCCAATGCCTTTCAGATACAGCAATCAAGAAAGAACATCACCTTGTTGTTTTATTTCCCCAGAAACTTTCTTATAACAGTATAAAAATAGAAATTTGGCCAGCCACGTCACTCTAATTAGTTTGTCTATCTACCTATCTACCTACCAACCTACACACACATACATGCACTGGATTGCACTTCCAATGGCATAGTTTTGCATAATAATTTATATTTCTTGAATAAGATCATTATGCAAATATAATATTTGTGTCAATGATGCTGTTTGTGTGATGCTGTCACATAAATTACATCATTTCAGTGTCAAATTATGTCATCAAACAAAGAACATATATTACCATGATTCCATACAGTTGTATTTAAAGGACATTTGTGAACACAGATATCCTCTTCCCTATTGAGTCCATTACAGTTTTGCTGCACTGTAATCTTCATTAATATTTTATTGACTTATATGAAGGACAGTTTACAATATTTTCAAAGCACCAGTTAAATACAGAAAATTACACTTCTGAATTTTACCAGTAATATATGACATAGCACTTAACACTACATAATGAAGCACATCTTTAAATATTGCATGAGAAAACTACTTAACATTAAGTTGTTAAGTTATTCACAACTTAACATTTTATGTTCCCAAATAATAAAGTGATTTGATGCTTAAAAAAATGTAATTTCTCCAAAATTTCTGGATGAAAAAGTTTGGTTATTTTCCCTGTGGCTTCAGCATTTCTGTATTTCTATATATGCAAAACAGTAATAAAACAACAAATCCAGTAAAATTTTCTTCTTATACTATCTAAGAATTTAAGTGAAAGGATTGTCTTAATTTTTTATTAATTTACTTAAATTGCTTAAATTAAGCAACTCTTTTAGTTGCTCCTTCTACAATACTATATGTATACAGTATTTGAGGCTTCAGAGAAACTTAGATATTGTAAAATTCTATCCACACATATATAGGCATAGGAGTTACATGGTAGGAATCAATCACAGATAATGTTTTTTCTATGTAAAGTCTGCCCATTAATCTCTATACATCAAGTATTTAGGTGAACAAGTGTGCAGGGGAATAAAATTTGGCCTTTATTTTTCCAAATCAACTATGATCCATTACCAGGCATGGCTTCTTCCTTGTAGGAGGTTCTTCAAGTACCTGTGGAATCTGGGTAATATTAGAATCACACACTTCCCCTAGAAATTCTGCTTGGCAATGGAGCAGGATATCTAGGGATCTTTATGACGCCTGTGTTAATACTGGCAGCCATCCCAGGATGTAGGAAGGCTTTCTTGTATCAACATAGGTCGGCCTTCTTGTACTGGCTTAAGAGCTTCCTGTGCTGGCTCTGGGAAGTCATATAAATTACTCAGCATTTATTATGCACTGTCAAAAAATTAGACTAGGACAAAACATGCCTCACCATAGCTGCTGTCTTAAGTGTTACTCTTTAAAAAGGAAGGGACTTGTTTGCATCCAAAGTCTTTTTAGCACTTTTCTTTTAGCCAGGGATGAGTGCCAATTTTCAGTCTAGTAAAATAAACCCTAGCAACTGGTATTTTAAGAATCACCAAGGAGGAAATGGGCCAACATTTAAAAAGTGAAGTTTGGAAGAAAAAAAAACTCTGACATTTTATTTGCTTTATTTTCTTCCAAACCATTATTTCATGTAACAATTTGCCATGTCACCCAAATATTGTAAAACAGCAAACCTCCACAAATAAGGTCTTTAAATTTCATCAGTTATGATATCAGTTATGGTAATTTATGTTTACCTTAATCTCCAGGGACTGAACCAGCTGTAATGATAACTGTCTCTAGCCAATTTATATGAAGCCAAACTATTCAATGACTTTTGTACCTTTACATCTCAGCAGGCTGCAATATCTGGCTGACGTGTTTGTTTTCTGTTATATATTTATTCATATACTATATGGTATTTCTATACCAATTTAATCACAAGGGTTTTCACAGTGCAATCTAAGAAATAAGAATAAAAAAATGCAAATAACCATTCCAAATCAAATAAAACAGCAGGCAACATAAAATTGATGGTCACCCATAGGTATTCTAATGGGCAAAAGCATGTATATGGCTGGCTGCCCACCAGAGAAATCCTCGGTAGTTAACAATAAAAACAATTAGTAACAACAAAACAAATACAATCCCCATCAAAACACATCATAACACCTCCCCAGATTGGCAATCATTTCATATCGCAGGCCAAATCCTCAGATGACCAGAGCCAGGTTTTAGTAGCTTACTGGGGGCAAGGAGGGCTGGAGCCAGTCAAACATTGGGTGTTTGTAGGGGGAAATTATTCCACAGAGCAGCTTCCTATAATATGCCCAACTTATAAGCATATGGGATAGGATGATATAACCAAAGATATAACCAAAGATATAACCAATAATCTGGTCCTGTGCCATATAGAATTTCATGGGTGAGTGGCACCTGTAAACCCACTGGGATCCAGTACAGTTTACGAAGTAATGTCTTACATGAGCTACCATGGTGCCCCCATAACTAATAATACTGCTGCATTCTGAACTGGTTACAGATTCCAGATGGTAAGGTGCATCACCGTAATCCAACTGGGAGGTACATGTTCCCTATTTATTTATACATTCATACACACAAACACACACACCATAGCTATAACAGAATCAAGAAGTTTATAAATTTAGTAGCATATATTAAAATAAACAAATTCTTATTATTTCTCATGTCCAAATCCAAAGTAATGCAAACACACATTGAAAGATGTGAGTATTCTGTTTCTCAGATTAGATAGGGATATATTTGTTTGTTTGTTTGTTTGTTTGTTTGTTTTTATATTCCATATTTGTAATTGCCCATATGTCCCTTACATACCTCTGAGATGATGACTCAAAGGGCATAGATTGTCTAGTAAGTTCTTCTGAGTGATTACCTACCACCATCCCATTTACAAATATAAATATAAACATGTGTTCATATAGTTGTAAAATAGTTCATCAGAACACTAAATAATTAAATAAACAGGTTATTTTTCTGTTTTTAGTAGACATTGACTATACTGAAGGAATATAAAGGAATACATTATTTATCCCCATCTTGACGTTTAGATCACCTTCAAAAATTATATAAATCTGAAAAGTAGCTGCTTGTAAGCTCTACGGTATATTTGCCAATTTCAGCCCATAACTGTTTTAACTTTTTATATTAGTGTTGGGATTGTAAGTACATATTAATCATAAGAATACTCCATCACTTAAATTGAATACATTCACTTCCCTTTTGTTACTTGTGTGGATGAGTTCTGCTGTTTAAAAGCATGCTGCCAATATATTTTAGAAGCACATAAATGATATCAGGATACTGTAAACATATCTAATTTTTTTCTACTGTAAGGTCTGAATGACATAAGACAGACAAAGCACATCAGAAAATAAAAAAGACTAGGTTCTTAACCATCTTCAGTAGTGCAACTGAAACCATTTTATTCTCTTGGGCTCCGTGCCACATTCCTACCTATGAAAAGCAATACAGACTGTGTTTTTATTTTTAGCCTGAGCAAAAAAAAAAGAGGCCATTTTCCTTCTGATTACATTATACATCCTTATTTTATTATTAAATACCAAAGGATTTGGTTAAATTTAAAAACACTAATATGACTTGGTACTATGTAATTCTAAAGACTGAAATTCTAAATAAGTTTATTTTTGTTGGTAAGTATGTTACAATCTTATGCCTAACAAATTTATTATTGCACAGATTTTCATGGATTACACTCTACTTCCTCAGAATATGGAATAATATAATCTTATAACAGGATTACTGCTTTAGTTTCTCTTTTTTTATCACTAAAAAGAATCCCCAAAGAAAATACTAAAAGCAGGCACCAAGACAAGATTGTTCTTGGGTGGAGAGAGTATAAAAATGGAGGGAAAGGAAATAAAGAAAAAAAGAAAGAAAGGCGAGAGAATAGTACAGAAGGGTCAAGCAGCAATTAGGTACACACACTTTGGAGGAGTATATACTACGTTCGTAACCTGGAGATTACCTGTACATACATGCAAGTGAGTGATCAGAAATGCCTAAATATTTAGTAACCATCAAAAAGTAAAAGAAATTAATATAGCAAATAATTATTCAAAGAATTAAAAAATCTGGTGATCATCCAATTTATAATAGCACAATTATCTTGGTTAGAGTTGAAGCAATAGGGGCTACAATTACAACTAGGTTACTGAAACTTGATCACCAATTACCTCTGATAGGGCTCTTATGGTGTGGTTGTGATGAGACAATACCTGACCACAGCTGAGTTTGGGCTTTGTAAACTTCCTAGAGTGCTGAGTGCTATTTTTTTCCAGAGACCTATATAGAAGCAATGGTCTTTGTTTGAGAATTAAATCTGTGTCTCTAGTTACAATCAATCTCTGTATTTTAAATAAATACAGATATTATAAAATTCCAATCATTCTTTGTGAAGGAGATTACATCTAGAGATTAAATTTGTGGCAACACTGAATCTTTCCAAGATTCATTATGTGTTATGAAATAAGCACACTGCCTTGTAATTATATACATATACTCAGATTAATAACATGAATTTATTATATTTTATTTATTTATATGTATGTAATGTATGTACGTACATACGTATGTATGTATGTATGTATGTATGTATGTATGTATGTATTTGGTATCAAATTCATAACCTAGGAATTTGTGATGTGAGACATGCTGTTTTTAATGAAATATCTGGGTGCTGACTGTCTTGAAAACAAAAGCTCTGAGAACGTATCTTGAAATCTAAGCAGCTAGATCAGACAATCTGGGATTTATGAGCATCCTTCCGTTGTTTCCTCCCCTCCCTTTTCTCCTCTCCTTTTTCATAAGTTGCAATCCTCTGGTTAGAGTACAAAAAAGAAGGGCAATGTATGAATTGCAGTAAAATTGACAATGTATTTCATTGCTTTTATTTTTGATTAATGTTAAGTATTATAGTTAATTACAGGTAGTCTAATGAGAAAGAGAGACTGGAGACAATCATGCTGATAACCTTTTACTCTCTGGCATATATCTCAAGCTTCCTGTGTTTCAGAGAATGAAAATTATACAAAACAACACACCTCACAATTAGAATTTATGCAAATCATGAAATTATATGTAATCAAATATGCACATTTACTTAATAGCAAGGGTAAAGGCGAAGTCTTCCTCATATCAGCTTTGGTACTTCATGGACACATCCATTTATTCTCAGCAACTGAGTGGTTTGTCATTGCCTTCCAGGATTTTCCAACCTTCCAGTCCACTCTTCTATTCCAAGTATTCCCTGATGTTCTCCCATCCAATATGATCCTGCTTAGCATGCTAAGAACAGATAAAACTTGCTATCTGCTGTGAACATGAGTAAATATATCAATTGTTACATGAACCAATTGAATTGATATAACTATGCTATAATTTCTATACTGGCTTGGGTCACACATGGCAAAGCCATAACATGCTCTGTTTGTTACCATCTAAGCCATCATGGCTTAGTATTGTGTTTTATTGATTGACTAAACTTGCAGTTCATCCTCAATTAAATATCACTTTAACGGCCTAGTAGTCATATTTTTTACAAATTTATTTCTATATCTGAGATTAAAATTGTGTATTCTTATTTAGCAAATTGCCTTCCTTAGACATTACATACAAAAATCTAGCTCAATACTTGTTTCCATGCTCTCAATAGTGTCATATGTGCATTTTGTTCATGGGGAAAAAAAGTCCAAGATATACTAAACATGAAAGCAGCAAATGTAATAGCTTGGTCCGGATAACATGCTAATCCGAAATGTGGACTTAGCATAAGATACAAATGCAGAATAAAAGTTAAAATGTGGTTAAGTAAAAGTGCATTAGTACAATTTGAATCTGTAGGTGTTTTTTTCCCCCCAGATTATTTACCTTAACCTTTGTATTATGTGTCTTTCAAAATAGATGGGTTGGTCAGCCAGTGATTAATACTTTTCTAGTTTCCATACACAATATGAGGAGACAAGAGGCATTGCAAAATCAGATATTCCAGCCACCACATTTGTGTTATTTTTAGCACTAATATTCCTATAGCTGAAATATGAAATGGAAATGTTCCAAGAGGTGAAAGGAGACTCAGTTTCCCTCACTGATTAAACTATTTTTAAAAAGGAAAATGAAATACATTGCCATATCATATAGTCTAGTCTAGCTACATATATGGATAAATTTATTTCCTATTTCCAGGCCCCCAGCCTTTTGGGCACCAGGGACCGGTTCCATGGAAAGACATTTTTCCATGGACCAGAGGAGGCATGGTTTTGTGTGCTGCCTGCATTCCACAGATAGGACTTTGCTTGTTTGTGTGGCCCAGTTATTGCCATGCCATGGAGCAGTGCTGGTCCTTAGACCGGGCATAGGGGACCCCTGCGTGGAGGAGAATATCTTCTTCCTCTAAATTTGTAGAAATAAATAAATCATATAAAGAAATAAAACCATATGTTTAAATGTTATTCCTTAGTGACATGCTAGATTATCTGCATTTTTTATTTTAAATCTAATACAATACATCCACTGTAGAGAAAAATGTTACCTTACATCATAATATTATATCATTGATGCTTTGGAAAAACCATATAGGTTCAGTGTTAAAATATGTACACCTCTCTCAGGCACCCAAGCCTATATTTTTTCATTGCCTCACTTACATCAAATATTTTTACCTATAAAGTCTTCCTATGAATGTGAAAAACTGGATAAATTGAAGTGATTTGAGAAGCCTTTGCCTTTATCACATCTTCCTCACATATAAGAATCCATGTATAGACATAAAATATTTAATCAGACACTACAACTAAATATTGTGATCACGATATTTTGGCCAATGCCATTCATTTATGGTTTGCTAATTAAGGTCAAAGAACAAGCAAGATCTTTTTGGGGGACTGAACGATAACTGGCTCTTTGTAAGTCTAAAATATGAATCTAGCTTATCAAAGAGTCAAAGTTCAATTTTCCTCAGTTTAGCAAGAGCTAAAGACAATAATAATAATCCTGTAAATACCCCAATTGTCTACTAGCTATGCTTTGTATACTCATATGGAAAATCCTGATTCAATTATCTGTAAGTATTCATTTCTAGGAGGAGAAGAATTACTGATTCTACTGTTATTGCTCCTGGGAAGGGAAAAGATTTCACGTAATTCAACAATTTCTTTACAGTACACTTAAGCACTTAACCGTTGATTCCTTCTGTTATCTCTTACAAAAAAAGATAAACTCTAACCTTCCAAATATACGGTAAGTAATTCATTAAAATCATTTAAAATAATCTAAAATATAATGCTGACTGTCAAGTCATGAAATCCTGTCATTATTTTGATGAATATTTTACAAGAGGAACACACTGATTAACACATTTCCAGCAAGCACTACTGCTGGGTTTGAAAAAGAAAACTGTGCCTTATTTTCCAAAGACTACAATCCAAAATCAATAGTCTCATTGTTTGAAATTCCATAACAAAAATCCAAAGAAAATACTTCCAGTACTTTTTCTGGAGAACTATTACATTAAACCTAGAAATAAAAGTATCCATCAATCTGTCAGAGTGATACTTTTAAAGAATGACATTCATATTTTGTGTCATTCTGATCAACCTCTGATAATCAAAACAAAATTCTATGCAAAGGTATCAATATAGTACAAAAAGTACATTTTAACCAAAATGAATCAAACAGCAAATCTCCATATGATTTTGTCTGTATGTGTTATTTTGTCAATATTTGTAACCTTTATTTATAATCAGTTCAGCTATTTAGAAAAGAGATAAAAAGAATCCACAAGACCAAAATGGAAAGAAAAGTCAGATTTCAAAGGGCAAAAAAAGCAGACTTTAATTCAAGAACCTTCAAAAATAGCTTAAAGATCCAGAAGATTAAAACATAAAATTTAGGTTTTAATAGATAGAACAACAGTGAACTATGTCTGTCTATCTATCTCATTTATTTATCACATTTATATAACTGCCCATGTTAAATATGTAACTCTGTGTGGAGAACACTGTATGCAAAAACAGTATTAAAAATGCTATTAAAAATCTACAACCAATTAAAATGATACAATAAATAATGATAATAAGTAAGCCACTTCATAACAATTCCATAAAATGTAAACATATCTTGGGCTTCTCTAACACCCAGGTTCTCAAACTTAGGGAACAGCCAACTTTTAACAGTCCTCAGAAAAGCCAAAGCAGTTGGAGCCATCCAAATCACATTGTAGTCTTTTAAAAATGTTCAGCAAGTACTGGATTACAAGAAGAAAGAGGCTCTGACACAGGAAGGTCCTGTGCAACAATATCATGTGCTATTAATTATACCAGTATAATTTGGTCTATAATATAAACCCTCCAAACAAATGAGAAACTTGGAATCAGCCATAATTATTGCATAGGTAAAAATTATAAATAACTACTTGCAAATGCCTATAAGAACCAATAATAAATCTCACCAAACTGTGATTACAGGAATTAGGAATGGGAGAGAGTGTGATGTTTGTTTCCTTTGATTTTCTTATAGAAATATCCAATTTTATGAAGAGACATGTTCCTCAACATGTTATCTTTGAAAATTCAAGCAGTCAAATAATTGATTATAAGACACTCAATATTGTTATATAAATTCTCTATTTATATAGAAAGTTCAGTAAAAGGTTTTGTAAAATGCATTTCTTCTTATTACAGAGACCATTCCAAAATTTTAGTGATGGATCTTAAGACAGAAATAGAACATTCCCAAGACAGAATATACAGCAGTAGTTCCATCAACAGAAAAACACATCCATCTGGGGCTGGATATACAATTACAACAAATATTCATCGTGTATAATTACCAGTGCTAATGTTTGGTATTGTCCAGATAATGGCAATTCTAAAACACAAGAAAAAGCCACCAATTTTACTGGTTTAAGTAAAGCAAGAAAGTCCTTCCAGTGATGGAATGTTTACCATAAAACTTCCACATCCACCATTTAAAAATGCTCTAGCCGTGTGTAAACCAAAATACTAAGCCTCACTACACTAATGTATTTCTGAACTCACGTAGGAGTGTGCTGAAAATATTCCTAAACTAAGACTTCTGTGAATTACATCTCAGCCACTCACTCAAGAAGCTATGAATAGACTTAAAACTAAATAGAAAGCTAAACTAAAATCTAAGTCAAAGGAAAAATAATAATGTTAAGTTTCCTTCCAGTCATCATATATTAGCTGCAATCTATCCCAGGCCAAAATTGATGGTTAGTTTGACTTTTAATCTGTTGTATGAATTCAGTATTACGGTTCACCAGTATCAGCTACTAAAAAAGTGAAAGCAATGTATTCCTAGCTCTGTTTCTCATATCCATCTGGTTGACCTCAGTGACATACAAAATGCTCAACTACATGAGCTACTGGACTTTAGCAACAGCTATCCCATGCAGCATATTTGAATGAACCCATTTTAAGTGCTATAATCCCACTAACTCTGACTTCAGAGATGGACTGGAAAACTACAATTAAATATATTTGCATTACCACCGAATTATGAACATACTACAAATATAAATTAAATTTTAATAAAACATCATTGTATTGCTAAAAAGTATGTCTTACACAATTCTGTTTTCTTCTAATGCTGCTTCCTGATTAAAACTCAACCCATACTGATTAAAAACTCAGCTGATTTCTAGGTTGAATATATTAACTAATTTAGTTAGCAAGACTGTTAGCTACTAAGTTTGGTGTAGTAGTTAAGGCCTTAGGCCATGGGTCTTCAAACTTGACAGCTTNTCATGTTAGCTCAGGAATTCTGGGAGTCCACAAGTCTTAAACTTGCCAAGTTTGAAGACCCTTGCCTTAGGCTATAAACTGGGAGAGTCTGAGTTCTAGTCCCATCTTAGGCACAAAGCATGCTGGATGACCTTGGGCCAATCACTCTCTCTCAGCCCTTGAAAGGAACCAGTGGCAAATTCTGGCCAAAAAAACCTGCAGGGACATATCCAGGCAATCTCCAAGAATCAGATACAATTGAATGGAAGAAAAAATTAAAAAGACTCTGCAACACAATTTATGTGAAAGGAAAAAAAATCTCCCCATAGTGATGAGGCAGACTTGTCCTCCTGAGGCTTTAAAGACAATATCAATATGTTATCAATATGTTCACTGAGGATTGCTGGAAAAATAAGAACAAATGTTCAGTGATGATCTGGGAAGCTCTTAAAGTAACCAGCTTTTCAGGACGTGCAGTTATTTTAATGCTTTAAGGAGTGGTATTCAAAAATTTCACTTCAAATACTGTAAACAGACCAACTGATCAATCCACTAATCCAATCCAGAAATGTATCTTAAAATGTATTTATGAAATAACCCATAACTAAGAAATAATCTAAATACCTTCACACTATACATTCCAAGAAATAGATGACTTCTTCACAAATTACACTTCATCATAGATTGATCTTGTTATCTTTGGAGCCTCAGTGGTGCAGTGGTTAAAGTGCAGTACTGCAAGCTACTCCCACTGCAATTTGGCAGAACGAATCCCACCAGGCTCAAGGTTGACTCAGCTTTCCATCCTTCCGAGGCGGGTAAAATGAGGNAAATTGTTGGAGGCAATATGCTGACTCTATAAACCGCTTTGAGAGGGCTGTAAAGCACTATAAAGTGGTATAAGTGCTATTGCTAGTGCTATTTAATGTACTGAATACTTGTGGGGTAATCTATGGGAAACCCACATATCCATGTTGTTCAATTCAAGTATTAAAGCTGCCTCTTTTAGAATTGTGAAAACAATCATACTACTGTAAATTAAGTTACAAAATAAAAAATATAAAATGGCTCTGTTCGTATTCAAAATGATCAACTCCAGCAGAAATAAATTATCAGTCAATATTATAGGGCAACGTAATAATACTATCCAGAAAGTGTACTGCTTTGCTTTGCTTTGCTTTGGGGTTTGTAACAAAATAGTGAATACATGTGGGTAGCTTTCACTGTAGCTGTAAATGATCTTACACATTCTAGTTATAACTAACAGACACTTGAATATGCCAGATAGACAGACTAAACAGCCCAATTTCAAGTGAAAAACTGTTCTTTATAGTAATCCAATTATAGTAGTAGGCGTCTTTAGCAGCTATAACATGCATTCACATCCATTTAAAAAGAACAAAAATTGGATGTGCTGAATGCAGACAAAGAAGCTAATCTTGCAAAACAAGTTTTCTATTCTGAAGCAAGTTGGCAAGATAAAATTTCAACTTAGTGGTCCTGTTTACATGACACACTTAACTGCATCAAAAGAAAGGGAGTAGAGTATCATGTGAATGGGAAAACTGGATCAACTAATTTTAGCCCCACCCCACCTCCATCTTCCCCAAAACACCAAACAAAACCCTGGTCAGCTGCAATTAAATATAGGTTGAGCCTTAGAGTTTTGAAGGCCTCTGGTCCCTACAGAGTAAGGACATCAGGCATACAAAAAGGAAAAAAAACCTATAACTCTTGATATGAAACTGCAATGACAGCATGGATAAATACATATTGATTTTAGAAGCTGGGACTAAAAATAGTAGATTTATATTAATTAAATTGTATCATTTGAATACAAGCCACAGAAAGAAAGAAATACACTGATACCTCCACACATGAGATTCTTAAACAGATGCTAAGATAACATATTTTTATAAACAATATTATAGAATATCATGGTGGGCCATATGGAGAAATAGTGACAGCAGTTCATTAATAAATACTGATTAATCATAAAAGTCAGTGGGATGCCTTCTAAATCTCACATAACATTTTTAAAGCAGCACATTATTAGCTAATGTTGCAATTTGTTTTTACCCAAGAGGATTCGTTTGCATGTTTATTAGTCATTGGAGGGTATTTTGTATACCAGGATCACAATATATATATGTAGGTTGTTAATTCTAAAATGTTGTTCATTTATATCATTGCCATGAATAGTACACTAACCAACCATGAAAATACAGCATTATGGGTCATAAAAAGGGAGTTATATAAATGGCATGGCATCTACGGTTAAGAACTATTGTGATTTGGGATACAATTGCGATTCTTAGTGACATATATTCTTCTAGGATGTGACCTGCTGTGAGAGGTCATGTTTGTTTAATTTATCAGAATGCAATATAGTCAAAGCTCAACCTAAGCAACAAATCTGCAGAATTTTTAGCATTTGTACTTCTCAGCAGCTAAAGACACAGGAAAAAGTCGCTATCATCAAAATAAATGAAGAAATTGCTCAAGATCATGTTGCAGTTTTGATATTTCAACATCAAAATCAATATGAAACAATCATCTGTGTCAATAAATATAGGGTTTGGTGTCCCCTTTCTACCAGAATGACAGAAAAACAGAATGACAGCAAAGATCAAAAAATGGGAAAATATATATTTGCGTGGTCTTGTAACTAAGCTTTGGTTGAAACAAGATACACCATAAAGGATATCATATGGGGATTTGAGAACAAAAGAACATTTCTGCTTTATCAGTCTGTTTAGTCCTAAATCCTGTTTTGCATAGTGACATACCAGATGCCTCTCTGAAAATTCCAAAGATGAAGGTATATCCTCTTTTTGTTGTTGCTTCCCTGTTTTTTAGAGGAATCACCCCTTTGACAATGAAGATAACCTACAGTCATCCAAAGTGGTCGCGACTGATTCACCTATGTTCCATGAAATTAAACCACCGAAACTAGTGGCTGCCACATTGAATTGTACAAAATAAACATAGGATATAAATCAAACCAAACAATAATGGGATAATGGAATACAGAGGCAAAATAGATCCAGCTGAATTACTTTCACATTATATTTAAGAACATTTTTGATTAATCTGATCTGTCCATAAACACCAAAAGAATTTTTGTTCTGTCTGAATTCCTATCTACTACTTTTTTGCTTGTCAAGACAACTTTATCAAGTCTGAAGAAACAGGATATTCACTCTACAACAGTCAATAAGATCTTATTCATTGTTACTTTTTTTTTAACAAACACATCTCCAATAAAGTTTCAAAGCTACTTGTAGTACATGTATATAAGCCTAGGTGCATGTATATATAATGAGTGAGTTAAATCTTTCCAAACCTTTTTTAAAATTAGTCCAGATAATCCCTGACTTATTACTACAATTGGGATCAGAATTACTATCATGAGTTGTTGCAGTCATGAGTCAAGTCATTATGTGACTGGACTCAATTTTATGACCATTTTTATTGCAGTCATAAGTGGGGATCCCAGAATTGTAATTTGACTCAAATGGTTGTAAATCCAAATCCAGTTTTCCCAAAGTTGTTTTTTTTTTTGTCATCATGCAGGGGGGGTTTTGTCACAAATCATGATCATGCAGTGGGATGCTGCAACTGGTTATTAATGCAAACTGGATGCTAAGCATCAGAATTTTGAGCATGTAACTGTGTGACAGTTAGGTTATAAGTTACTTTTTCAAAGGCTATTACTAATTTGAACCACTCTTAAGTGAACAGTCATAAGTCGATTACCTGTATTAACATTTAATTATACGTAAAATGAAATTTGACATCACAATAGAATGAGGAACTATAGGTAACCTCATTCTATGTCATACCGGCATGTTGGTTTCAATTTTTTATCATTAAGGAAATAATCTTATCATATGAAAATTAGGATATTAACTAACCTTACGAAACTCCTAAAATACTTTACAGGCACATGTCTACGGAGGTTTTCAATCATCCAAATCATAGTTGTCCCAACTGTGCTTTTTCAAAAGACAACTGGACTTTATTTTTTCCTTGGAGATATTTTACTCCTCATGCAAGAAGCTGAAGAACTGAAGAAGAGAACTGAAGAAGCTTCTTGTATAAGAAGCAAAACATCTTCAAGGAAAAAAACAAAGTCCAGTTGCCTTTTGAAAAGCACATTTGGGACACTTTATACGCACCTATTGTCATTAAAACTATCATTTATATTCATTCTTATAGGTGGTTTGCTTTGTTCTGCTGCCATAAAACATATATATTTTTGTAAAGGGAAGTTGACAAACTTAACTCTGTGACTAGTGCAATATTTCAGCTTAAGGATTTAACTCTCAAAATAGTTTTATGGTACGGAGTAGTGGTATGGAGGAAGCCTTCAATCTCTTGTAATTTCTCCTTCCTCCCCAGAATAATATAAAATTATTTAACCTACTGCACAGAATAATCAATAAAGTTCACACCTAGCAGTATGTTTCAGAATCCAGTGAGTGTTTAAGATCTCCAGTTTTTAGAGAAATTTAACATGCCTACAGGTTAAAATAAAGTGTAATTGATGAAGGCTTAATACCAAGCACCTATCCCCATTATTATATGAATGGAAAAAATATAAATAGTCTACTATTTAAGTGCTGCTAATTTTGTCTAATGACATTAAGGTACAATTATGGCTAGAACAACAATGATCTTTAGACAAAGGATCAACAAATGACAAAAAATTAATGACAACAAATGAACTTATTCATGTTCTTGAATTATGTTCTGAATTACCATCTTCAACCAACAAACTGAGGGTACAGTATGTTTCATCAATCTGTCTTTCAGACAATTACAGCCTTTCTTAGAAAACTAAGTATAATAGTCGTATCTGTAAGCATGTCAAGAACCAGATGCACACTGTAGACTAACAGAGAAGGCACCCCATCTCTCTCCTCCAAACCCTTGTTTTTTAGCTTCTTTTAACTTGTAATTTTAATCCATTTTTATTTTTATAATTGCTAAATGTTTGTTTTATCTTGATGTAAGCTGCTCAGAGACACCTGAACCACAAGATGGGCAGTATATATTAATTTGATAAATCAATTAAACAAATTTTATCAGCCATGGTGAACCGCATTCAACAGTTTAATATCCTGACATTAGCAACTTAGTATTAACAGGGTGACTCAGATTTTGTTTGGGTTTTGCATTATTTTGTTTTCTACCTTTAAAAACCATTACCAGACTACAATACACTTAAAGGTTTTATTAAATATCTTAAAGAATTAGTAAGTTCTTTATTGCTAAATGAATGGATTTCTAATATAACTAAAAAGATACAGAAATTGGCATTCAATGTTGTAAAACCCAAAAGAACATGAGTTAACATTAACATTAACTCCCTAATAATAACAGGTGCAACACATCTGAAACAAAATAAACTTCTCAAATGCACTATTCACTTTTTAAACATGGACAGATTGTGTTGCAGGGCAAATGATTTATAGAGCAAAAATGCCTCTTTTCCTTTCTGTGTATTTCCCTCTGAAGACTTCACAGAGAGCTTTTCTACACTCAGCTTTGCTGTCCTCCCTCAGTTTGCCTTTATAAACAATCCTCTCCAAATACTCTTTCTGAAGCCACTGAATAATTCTGTTTAGTGATACTTATGAAACTAATGGAGTTATAAAAGCAGAACTTCAAATTTTCCATCTGTAAGTTTTACAAACAGCTTAGTTTGGATATTTTAGATACCATGGTATCAAATTACAGTCATGTAAGAAAAATCGTATCAATGCAAACACTTTACTGAAGGGCAGGTTCACTCTCACCCAAGGGATCTATTCACTTCCCATACAGAAAGGGGCTGATGAAATGCTGTCAGAGTAAACTTCTGCTCACTTTTTGGATGATTTAACGTCAATGGACCATACAAACACCCCAGAATGGCTTATAAGCTCAGCCAAGCATGCTCTTCTCCCCAATATATTTTAATTATGCATCTGCTCTAATTGCAATCAGATTACATCATTGAAAAAGGAACAAATTGGAAGTTTCTCTAATTACTAAGAGCTTTTCATCAATTTCCTAAAACAGGGTTTTTATTTAAGGAAAGGTAGAAACACCAGCACAACTGTGACATTTCTAGACATCAGTGTCATTTTATTCAGCAATTCTGTATGGCTTTCATTAGCAGTCCAAACTCAAAAGAGGCAAATTTAAGTCCTAGGTCCTTTATTTTACTCCATTAGCAATGTTTTATACACAGACGAAGGCCCAACATAAATGCTTTTTTTAAAAAAACCTGCCAGGCAAATCTTTAAAGACAATGTATGCACAGGCGCCCACTTGCAGACACTTAAAAACAGCTACTCTTTGATTTCTCAAGCAAGTACTGCCCCTATGAGTAAAGTTAAAGCAAAAGTTTCTATTTCAGAACTTAATTTCTCACAGAGTTCAGTGTACTTGGAAAAATAAGTTTTTTCAGTATCAGCACTCCTCCTAGGAAACTTCTAAACAAGAGCATGTGGCTTTCTCTTGATACACTCATGGCATTTAAAAGGTAGACATTGAAAGTTAGAAAGCCCAGATTCAGATCACTACTTTTGAAATTTGAAGGTTATTTTCATTTTCTTTATTTACCATGTGTATGAGAAACTAAGAGAATGTCAGAAGTATGTTATGCTCTGGAAACAAAAATGTCAAGAGAAACAAATAGGAGCAATTCAAAATGTGGTGTCTTTTTTTTTTCTCCTTCCTTTTTTTTGTCCAGATGTAACATCGTTTAAACGGCCTATTAAGGTTTTGCTTTGAAGGGAGGAAAAAAATAACACTTCTCCGGCACAAAATACCATAGCACGCACACATGGTCATGTAATTAAGCCTCAAGCAAAGCAGATTGTTCCTTCCGTGAAATGCAGGTATATTTGCAAGGGACAGAAAAGGCGATCCGGGAAGAAAAGGGATTAGAGGTTTATTACAATTAGACTGGCTGGTGCTGCCAGCCTCCCGGCTCTTTTGTTTATTCCCGGCAGGGCTAGTTCGACCGAAGTAACTTGACAGTCAAGGAAATCTATGAATTGCGAGTTGTTTCTCGACAGCAGAGCACTTGCAACAGCAACTCCATCGACCAGGTGGCGGGGAAATGGGCGAAAAACTACCCAATAGAAGAAAAAGAGGAATAATCAGACTAATCCCGCTTCAACAGGTGAAAGAAAACCTCGGGTCCAAAAGGTTAAGAATTCCAGCCACCGGACCAGTTAAGGGGAGTCACCGCTTCCATCGGAGGACCCCGCACGGAGGGTGCTCTCGCGACCCGCAACTTAGATTCCTCCCTAAGAACACACAACCCCATCACAAACACGCCACACACACAAACGGGCATCTCCTGGGGAAGGGCACGGCCTCTCGCAGGAGTCGCTCGCCCGGAGTAGCCGCCAACTCTCCAGCTCCAAGTCCCCCGTTTACCTGTCGTCGTAGCAGAAATCCGCGCCCAGGGTATTGAGGTACAGGACGAGCCCCAGGGCGCTGCTCACCAACTCCGCGATCATTTCTCCGCTCCTGCCGACCTCCGCCTCTCCCTTTGCTGCTGC